>VMRN01000623.1:0-24102 GCA_010277015.1 Poeciliopsis turrubarensis
GACTCTTCCTCTAGAGCAGTTTGATGACTGGGCATTCTCATGTTGTTGTTTTTTTTTTTTCTCATGTCACTGTTTGAGCTGATGAAGCATCTAGAAATTGTCTTCAAAAATGAGTCAGACTTGTGGAGCTCCACACTTATCCTCTTTGTATCATGGCCGAACTATATGATTATTCCTTTTTGTCACACAAAAAAGTAGTTTGTTAAAATGTCCCTTAAAATAGCTCTGTATTTGCACTGCCACTCAGCTTAAATCATTCTGATAGAAAGCTTTACACAATGGCATGATGACATCATAATTGGAACCTTTTCAAGACACAGTGCATGCAAAGCTCTGAATTTAAATTTGTGTCTATATCTGGTACAAAGTACATATGTGCACCTCAAACACATTTTTATTAAATATACAGTGGGCATGCAGTAACTTGTACATCATGATTGGTTTGAGTGTATTTCAAAAGCCACTCTGTATTTTATCAATATATCAGTATGATTCTATTAAGTTTAACATACTATAATAAAATTGAAATTCACCCAAAAAACAGGAACTTGCAGGGTTTAGGGACCGCAGCTCCCTGCTAACATCCACTAATACTTGAGACCTCTAATAATGCTTATAACTGCCTGTTTGACTAGTTCTCACTCCACATTTACCTTAAAACGCAAAATGCATGGATACACAGTATAAAGTGTCTTAGGATAACCTCCAAAGTTAATATAAACTGTCTTTCTTATTTCGGTTCTTTGGAGCACAGCCAAAGAGCACCGAGAAAAAAAAATGAAATTCCTGGATTGATTGCTTTGCAAAAGCAAACCAACAGCTTGTTATGTAGCATCGTTCCTATGTATTTTAGCTTCACATGCTGAATTTTCTTTGGAATATTTTTAATTATTAAAAAAAATCTTTACATTAAACAGGAAAATCTGTGAAAATTGAACCACAAGTAGATGCGGGTTCACTGTGCCTTTGTAGAGTTAGACTTTTTCGATGCAAAAAGTTATGGGCAGTTATGTTATGTTTTTTGTTTTTTAGGTCACAACATAAACCGTTTGTGCCAGTAAAAACAATACCACAAAGTGTTCTTTTGTACTTCCAAGTTCCAGGAATCATATTAGTTCTTTTTGTTTCTATTTTGTTTTGCAACTGACACCTCAACAGATTGTCACTAAATCCTCTCCTGTGAGACACCATTCATATTGCACAGAGCGACTTGCATTCCTGTTTTTGACAAGGGGGGCTGTCTATGCAAGTGGTGGTTACACAAGACTCCCCTAACGACATTACGGGCCTAATGAGTTTTAATTGGGAGAAGATCTTAACTTGAAGACCTAATTGCATCTGATTAAAGACAATATTAGTTTTAGTGCTTCCAAATTGGTTGGGGAGGGTGGTGAAAGGGGGTTTTGGTGGTATCAATGGCGTCCTTGTGGAAATATTGTGAATGTCCCTAAAAACATGTTAAGGAGATGATGCAGACAAAGCCAGCAAAACAAATGAAGCAATAAGTGTTAAGTAGCTACTGTAGAATGGGTTTGAAAGAAGGTGATAAAATGAGCAGAACAGACGATTTCTAATTTGTTGAAAGCAACACTCCTTTTGATATGTAATTGCACTGATGAAACATCGGGCAAAGAAATTCTTACAACATAATATAAAAACAGAAAAAGTATTTTAAGTGTTTACATGAGCTTTAGCATTTTATGCTAATTATTTTAGCTTTTTAAATGTTTTGCCTAACTTAGCTTTCCTCCAAATCTAACTGGCCTGGTTTTCAAAATATGATCACATCTCCAGTGAATTACATCAAGCGGGATTTCTTCCACTGTACAAGGCTGGCCTCTTTATTGTACATCACAGAAGATAAATCATCAAAATACCAGTGGAGGCATTCAAAAAGTGTTTTATGTATTTTTTTTTTTATTGATTATTGATAGGAGTACAGATTATTTCACATGCCATTTTGAATATATGTAAATATATTATAGACACAAATAATATTTGTCATTAGTGACAATCCTTTTACGTTGTTTTACAACTTTTTTGAGAAGTGTCTTTCTCATTTCTTGTCAGGAAACAATCCTCTGCTAAATGAAATCAGTTGTAAATCTAAATCTGTCAGGGACGTGAAGAGTTTTTGCCTCAATTGTGTATGCATATATTTGCTCAAAATACATACTGATCCAAATAAAAATAGACAAGAACACATTCAGCGATTACTCCCTCTACAGCATGCCCTGGATCAGTGGTGATTTAAAGCCTGACACAAGAGAGAATACTAAATTATGCGTGTATCAGGCTTCATTTCCTGCTCTTCTTAAGCACTTTCTTAATTGCCGTTCTCACCTGAGCAATTGTATAATTTCCTTTATTTTTCTCCTCCTCTGCCCAGAATATGAGTCTATAATGAGCTGTGGGTGTCCCACAAAGCTAAGCCTGGCGCCTTGAAATAGGTTTCACTAATTTACCAATTAGTCATAAGATACAATTAGTGAACAAGTTTTCTAGGTCCATGAGTGCCCCCCACCACTGGCCTCCCCACTTTGATTGTTCTATATCTGCAGTGATCATCACTCCATTACTCGGCTCATGCTCTCGTCCTGCTTTGTTTAGCATTGCTACAAAAGCGAGGTCCCACCTGCACTTTGGATATTACTCCAGCCCTATGCACCTCGGAGGGAATTGGTGTGGGAGTGGGAGTGTGTGAATGTGTCTACGTCCGCAGCTCCGGGTTTCTGTTTAAGTGCAGCTGGGACCGGTTTCACTGACCAAGAGGATGCAAGTTAAGAAGTGGAGGGTGTAGGGAAGGGGGTTGGGGCGTCTGGAGACCAGAAAACTTATGAGAACTGAGACAAGTTACTGAAAGTTTGCTGGAGGTGCAAATCTAATTTATGAGTGGAAAGTAGTGTGCTGTTTCTCTCTGTTCGCCCGACTATTAAAACTAAACCCGAGGACAAAAGGAAACATAAAACAACAACAAATATCAACTTTGAAATGCTTGCTGGTTATTATGCTGTCCGCAGGGCTCTGGGCATACAGCAATCAATATGTGGAGGGTCATAAGTCAGTGTCTTTTTCTGCACATTGATACCTGATTATTTAATTAATGTCAACCACCTAACTGATTTGTAATTAGTTTTTTTTTTTAATTACGTTATTACGGCATTTTTGCATGTACATCTGTTGGTGGGTGTATAGAAAGTAAAATAAAATTACTGTTTGCTCAAGGGAAAACAAACTCATCACATAAACTATAACACAGCAACTAAGAAATTAATTAAAATGTCACCTGATTAACAAAAACAAACGGCTGAAGATATAGCCTCAAATTGAAAATAACAAAATATTGGTGACTTTGATTTGTATTCGACAGATACTAAAGTGGAACTAAAGTAGTTTCATTCAGTAAGAAACACATTAAATGTGTGTAAGAATAAAAACACGACCAATTAGGCTTACAGGGATTTGCACAAGTTTTTTTTTTTTGATGATAAACAAGCATGTTCTCTTTACTCAGGTGACCTTTCGTTTACTACAGGTTTCGTTTATTACAGTTTGTTTAATGAACTTAAATATTTCAGTGTAGCAAAGATGCAGAAAAATTCAGCGAGTTGGCCAACTCGAGTGCTGTATTATTGCTTCATCAACATTTTTTTGTGATAATTTCTGCTTCATAAAAACAGTAATGTGTTGCGTCCATCCAGCAGACCCCTGGAGACTTGTTAAATCAATGCAAAGATTTCTAGCGGGAAGACCCTACCCATTACTACCCAAGTTGTTTTTCCCCCTTTAAATGATGACGTTTGGTTCTTCCTGTAAAAACTCTTTGAGATTCTTGTCGTGATAAGTTAAGTGGGAAATATCCATACTTAAATTGAGAATATTTAACTTAATCTCAAAGTTGGTTTAAGCATCACTAACTATTACTTCATTAATTAATTAATTTATTGTTATATGTGGTTGAAAATGCAACACTTACAGTTTGAGTATGAATAACATAGTTAACTGGACTTTCCTGCCAAGTCTTGATCAACACATTTAATGTAATTCTAGATGAAGCTTTCAGACACAAGAAAGTCCCAGAGCTGTCAACTTCAATTTGAACTTATACAAGCATTTTTTTACAATCTATTTAGATGCAAGAAGACAGGTGGGTGATATTTGTATGGCTAGAAGAGCGTTTATATTGCTCTATGCAATATCAACATGACTGTCTGGATGCGTTGTGTTGAGCACTTTCCTGCACAGGAAAAAACCCAGGAGACTGAAGTTTCTCCAAGTACAGAAAAGTTCAATTGTTATTAGAAATCATAAATGTCTATGTAACAGTGTATAATTAAAGCATATGATTTGGTCAATTAAGCATCAGATCAATCTGAATTTAGAAAAAGATGGAGTTATATCTCTGTTGCCTATAAAATATGCATATGCATTTATTTACTTGTCATTTGGAAAAGTGTCGTTCATTATTCTTTGCTTCAGATTTTCTCTCTCTCCTGCATTGTACCTTCCTCTCTCACTCACTTCCTCTCAGAGGTTCATTCCCCTCATGCTAATGGACAACCTCCCCCTCCTATACTCCCCCCCATGTCTATCTAATCAAAAATCAATTAAAAACACCTCGCCGCCAAGTCTCCAGAGCCAAGCCTTAGTCGAGGGTGGAATAGAAACGATTCCCGAACCTCTTTCTCTCCCTCTCACAATCTCTCGTCTCTCTTACTCGCTTCCTCTCCCTCCCTCCTTCACCTATGGTCTCCCGATCTCTCCCACTAAGCTCCGCCCTCCTGTCTACTGGAAGTTGGCAACATGATTTACGAGAACGGAGAACTTAATTTATATATTTTTTTCCTCTTGCATCCTCTCATTTATTTATTAGATTTTTCTCCCAGCCGCCTCTTCCTGTCTCTGGTGTGGAGGGGAGGAGGAGGATGGGAGAGAGGGCGGGAGGGAGGGAGAGGATAGGATTAGATGGAGAGTGGTCTCGAGGCAGACCAGTAGACTGGCAGGCCTGCAGACATGGAACAGATCTGTCCCACACTTAATGGCATTAGTGCCGTCCCTGAAAGGGGGAGGGGAGGCCAGCAGGGAGACAGGCTAACATATTAAAACTGCTTCTATACCAGACGCTTGTCTACTCCACTCAAACTCCAACTTCAACTCCGACTCTTTTTCATTCTGCGTACGTTTATACTTGTGTGTCCAGCTTTGTGTAAAAGAATAGCACTTTTACTGAAATTTGCTACTCGGGGTTAATCCTTTCTGAGTCACTCTGCTACAGTTAATTTTCCACAGAAAGAATATCTAAACTCTAAATTCACTTGGTTAATGTACAAAACAAAACAAAAGGTTCCCTTTGTGTAAAGTGCAAATAGGCTTCAGCACAAAAGCTAACACGGGCCTCAGTAAAAGCTACATCTCTGTCAATTCTTGCTGTGTGGATAAAACTCCTTCCTCTGTACTATCCCCTTAACTCATTTACACTTACCCTTTTCCCACCAGGATTTAACACATTCTTCCAATCTGTGAGACTTTAGTGTGATCAGTAAAGGATTGCTGACTGTCAGCACACCTTCAAAAGCAGAATTCAAACAATAAGATGCACTTAGAGCCTAAAATTACCCTCTCTAACCTACTCGGGTACGACTCCCAAAAGACACACAGCTTTAGTTTCCAGGAGGAATGGGGAATTTCATACAGGTGCTGGACAAGAGTGTAAAGTAAAAGGTGACAAATTATAAAAGGTGGAAAATAGCAGTCAGCAACAAAAATAAGAGAAAATTGTGCGTCAAGATGAAGAAGAGAGCACTTTTCTTAAACATGCACATATCAATTGTTAGAGTCTGTGGTTGGGTAGGGAAGAGGAAGTTACGAGAGAACGCGAGCGGACACTGACAGACAGGTGGAGCCAACATGCTGTGTGTTTTGATGGATGGGGCACTGAGTCAGTGAATATACATGGACCCCTCCCTCCACCTCTTTCAGCTGCTTCAGCAAGGCCCAGGGTAGATGAATTTCAGGGCAATTTCCCCATCGCTTTTATGAAAGGTTAAGTCACAACAATATTGTTGTGGATCATGGAAATATCAAGAACGCTTCCCTCTGTAGAGCAAGTTTGAGTTATCCATCTCCCCCCCTCAGTTGGTTGAGGAGAAGGAAACGTGGGGACAAAAAGAGATTGGCAGACACTTGGAACCTGGGGAGTGTTTTTCTCTTTATCTCTTTGTCACAAAGGCCACCCTAGGTACTGCAGATGTGTCTGGGAACAGCTTCTGAAAGAGCTATTGATCCCGCTGAGTACTCCAACTGTATATAGCTGAGCTTTGCCCACATCCTTGCACCCTGAGGAAAATTATACAGGAACAGGCCATGCTAAAGGTCACCCTATGAAGGAGATTAGGGTGTACAACTGGTTATGCATACCCATTTGGTTTCTTAACAAGCTTGCAACATTATTATTTAATCAGGCTACACACTGATGCACTTGAATTAAAAAGATGTTACAAGTGGTTGGTGTTCATATTGCTATGCAGACATGGAAGAGGAATAACAATGAAAAAAACTGTATTGTATTAATGTTTATTTTAATAGTCCAAATAAATATGTGAGAATGTTGACTAGGTTACCAACAGAGTTTATAAATTGTCGCTATGAAAGAAAATGTATAAACTCATTTTATTTTATAAACCAAAATAAAATATATTAAATATTTTATGTCTGTATACTGACCAAAATATAATATAATTTTATTTTACATACCAATATAAAGCATTTTTTTTACCTAAGGGGATAATTAATTTTCTTAGATATTTTTTTTTCAGTCCTCTAGTGTTTCAGAACCAAGTGAATCTATCACATATTGCACAAATTTATGTTTATTGCATGAAAAATATAAACCATGTTCAGTACATCCTTCCAGATTTTTTCACTGGCACTTGGAGAGAAAATATATTTATTTTACCTGGCTGACAACTAAGGATGTTTTCTTTATCACTCCATAAAATTACTTTAAAATGTATTGAGAAAATTGTCTGTAATCTTATTTGTCTTTCATGCTTCTGAGATGCTACTTTTAACACCAGATCCCAAAATGGTTTATTGGATGCACGGTTATGAGCAGCTGTATGTGTTTAGCCTGCAGTTAATTCTGGATGGGAGTGAATGTCCATTAAATGTAATCTAGTTTTTCAGTGCAGCGCTCAAACCGCAACTTCAGAGAATTGGCCACCGATGAAGACATCATCCATCATCCCATGTTCGCTCTGCCAGAACACTTGGAGATAAATACAGAGGCTTTTTAAGTTATACCTGTCTTAGTGAAACCACACAATCATAAACTCTCATAGAAGTTAGCATATCGAGGCTTATAATTCACATCTATTTCTGCAAATCAGAAGTATAAAAAAAATCATTTCATAGCTTTTCATCAACCACTGCTCTCTCTGTCAGCAGAGGCTTTTATCCTGCATGATTATTTCACATCTTGACAGCTACCGCGACATGTCTTTTTGTGTGCACGTATGCAAGCATCACCACCCCATCTCACCTCTTCAAAGATGAAAAGAAACCCAAAATGATACACTCAGAAATTTGAGTTCTTGGTTTGATGAAGCAGTGCTTTTAGAGTTGATCTGAGTAGTCCACTAGAACACTTATCTCAGCATCAACAGTGGTGGGGGAAAAAAAAGAAACTGCCTTAATTGGATTGCTAAAGCTCTAAAAGGTTTTCTGCACATGGGCTCCTCTGCAGGCCACTGGGCTCCGGGGCCAGACTGGGCACTGAGGCTTGACTGCCAGGCGGACTGGCTGGACCGACTGATAAAGTCCAGAGACTCATTGGTGTCTTTGTTAGCCGCCACGAGTCTACGGGTAAGATGATACTAAGAGGCTTTGAATACCTGATTGAATCAGTAAATACAACACACAGACAGAAGCAGGAGCTCACAGACACTCCCACACCTCTCTTTTATTATATACAAAGAAGATACAGTATGCAGATGATGTGTTGTGTACACACCAACATGTGTACTCTGATTTGTTTTTTCTTTTTTCTTTTTTTTTTTTCTTCTTGACGTAGTGTACGCCTACACATAAGTCCAGGTGTTCACAAAGAGGATTCATTTATCAGTAGTTCACTGTGCCCTGAAGCAAGTGAGAGCAGCAGCAGACATTGATCAAACTGACTTCAAACATGAAGAAGTTCAAAATCACACTTTTCAAATCCCCTTACCGCCAGCAGCCTTCCACTCCTGACATCATATGAGGCACACATGCTCTCAAGCACATTCTTATACCCAACTGTATGTTCACCAGCAAGGTTGCAAACAGAGATGTAGAGACTGTCATGTGGGTATGCTGCAAGATGCAACATAAGTTTTATGTTTTTAGCTTACGCATCCAAAAAGGCACCCATTTTACACACACTCCTCTGCTAAGGAAATGACAGTTGCATTACAGTGGTTACACACGAGTATAGAAATAGGTAATATTCTAACTGTCACGCTTGAAAACAGTTTACTTGTTTCTGTATTAATATTTCAACTGTTAGCCTGCAAGGGTCCAACCTTCTTTATTATTGAGATAATTTCAATAATCGCTCAAATAACACAAAGCTATATTTTTCATCCAAATAGTCATGGTTTAGAAAACATAAAATTCAAGAAAATGCAACATATTTTTGCACAACCACTCCAGAATTATTAGCCTTTGTTCCAACTGTTTTGCATATTCAGCCTCCCTTCGAGCCCACGTAGATGTTAATGCACTCCCACACAAACAGATCGGTGTGAACAGGGCAAACATATTTTCCAACTTCCTCTCTCCATCTCTTTTGCTCTCTCACTTCCCCCCTCTCTCGAATATAGACACAGTATCTCAGCAGTATTTCACTGTTGTCTTTCCCCAAAACTTGCTCACATCATATAGATTTAGGGACACATATGTCCACAGACAGAAAAAGTGCAGAAAATCAGTTTTTCTGTTGCTCACAGCCACTTCTCAGTGTGCTGGATCAGCTGAAATAGGATCCATCCCTTAGATCCCTCTGTACTTTTTGGACATACCGATGTAGTCTGATCTCCTGTCAGTGAGACGGCCCACTGGGACCAAGTCAGGGGCTTATAGCTCAGCCTCCAGAGACCATCTCAGCCAGATGCTCAAAGAGTTGGAAAGCAAGAAAACAACAGCCACTACAGACAGGCAGGGATGTGATCACACGGAAGACGCTGCACTGTATATACCCGCTGCTTTAGGCAGCTTAAAATTACATCTCCACACTGCTCACATCTGGAAAGTCACTGGTGTTTTGACGTAAGGCCATTCTAGTGGAGTTGAGTGCCTTGGGACAACGGTGCCTGCTCGATAACCCGCAGGTTCAATAGACACAAATGTATTTAGTTCCCTGTGGCAAATGTGTCAAAGCAGAAGGCTGTAAATAGATTATGTATAAACACATCTTGAGTACATCGATGGCATGTTGTTATAGGTGACATAGTCTATGTGCAGTTTTCAAGACTTTCTGTGTGGGTTTTGTTTTATTTGATCTGTTTTTTTGTTTTGTTTCATTGATTATTTTATTGTTTGTGTAATGGTTCTTTTTCTGGTTTTTGGGGGGGGGGTTGTGTTGCTTTATATTTACCATTATATTCTCATCTCATCTGTCATCTTTCTGGTCATCTTATCAAATTTTAACTCTCATCTCTCTGGAGTTTTTGTATTTCCACAGATATCCTACCTCTGTAGTGTTTTGGTTTTGCTTCATCAGATTTTCATCTGCCTACCAACTTGCACACCACACAGAAAACATGGATACAAGAAAAAAAACAAAACAAAACTTTGATCATATCAACAGCTCCTACTCTCTAACTGCTACCAAATACAGCATCTTCTGCAAACAGTGAGCTCTCACACCCTGAATCTCTAATAGAAACCCTTTAAATAGAACTTTATTTTAAGAAACAAGGTGGACCAGAAAAATCACAGTACATTATGGAGTTTAGATGGATGTGTTTAATATGTCCACTGTAATACCTTCGTAAATGAAATAAGAACTTAGTCTAAAAAAATCTGAAAAAAAAAAGAAAATCAAAAACATTCACATTTGCAAAAACATTTCCATTGCTCTTTTCAGTTCAATTCAGGTCAGTAGTGACCGTTGCATTTTAAGCAGCACAAAACTTTGCTTCCAATTTTGACAGACCGAAGCTGCAAAAACTTCATCTTTATTTAATGACTCCAGGTTTCCAAGAGCAAAGCAACAGAAAACTACTTAAATATATTATCTCTTGTTTTCCCCATTTTGGAGAGAAAAGGATCTCGGAAGCAAGAAGTTTTGGTTATTTTTTTTTAAGGTTCTGAAATAGTCTCATCAATTTTAAATGTAGTAAATAAATAAAAAATAGATTTTGTTATTTTAGTTATTGTATACAAATATGTTTTCTACCTACAAGTGGCAGAAAATCTCTGTTGTACCACCTACGGTACACCAGAAATGTTAAAAACTTAAATAAATGTGCTTGAATAAGAATAGAATTGTATTTTAGCATTATTTTTTAAAAGAATGTAGATGACTAAATAGAAATATTTAAAGTCTATTTGTACACAAAAAGAGAGCAAACTGATAAAGCAGCATATAAGTACCTCAGAGTGAATATATTGCACATATTTCCTCCATGGATTTTGTGTTTTTTTGTCCCAGGAGAGAGCTGCTCTCCTCTCAAGGGGCTTCATTTCCCTCTTTTTTTCTTCCGACTTTATTACTCCTTACATGAGAATGTGTAAATATGGAATTATTGTGAAATTGATTGTTGCTCTCTTCTGTCCAGTGTGGCCTTCCTCTCATTAATCTCTTCTGCCTGCAGAAGTAGCTTAAAAATCCATCTGGGGCCATCGCTGCAGACAATTGTCTGAAAGACCCATTCCATCCAAATTGAATTAGGATCAATGTGGAGCATACACAAGCAAGAGCATCATTAGATCAAGAGATGTAAGCAAAGAGAGGGATGGTGAAGGAGAAGGAAACAAACTGCAGCTGATTGCTCTCCTCGTTTTCAGAGCGTTCTATCAAAGGAAATCAGCCTGAGCCCTTTTTAAAATCTGTTTGTTAAGTATTTATTGCCACATGTGCATGTTGCTGCTTTCTCCAAAGCAGGATATACAGACTCACATCAAATCGTTTTCAGCTTCTTTTTTTTTTTTTTACCCACTGCTAAACCCTGCCATAAGCTTTCACAGTCTCAATGTAAGCACCACTTTCTCCTTGCAGAGAGGAGGAAAATGGTGGAACAAACTTAGAGGGAGAAGGAGGAGGAAGTGACTGTGAGTTGCATGCAAAGACACAGCTGGTGTGACTGGGCTGCCTGAGTGAAACCAAGATGGGTGACAGAGACTGAAAGAAAGATGAAAGGAGGAAGGAAAGGTACATTATGATGAAGCTGAAAGCAGGTCAGTGACAAATGAAAGTACAAGGTGACTGGTGAGCCTGTCAGAGTGGTAAAAGGTAGAGATATATGTATGTGTAAGGAAAACATGCTACCAAGCTTAATAAGAAGTCAGTCGAAGATTGGCTGATGCTGATGACAGCTGGCGGACAGGAGAGGGAGAGGAAACGCTTTGGAGAGAGCAAAGCTGAAAACAACGAGGACAGGGTAGGCGGCGATTTAAGTAATTTTGAACCTGATGCAGTTTGTAGGCAGAGGAGAGTTGTGTGAGGGGGTTGAGACAGGCAGCGAGGAGATACGGTGTGAAAAAAGAGATACAGAGAGCAAGATATGAGAGAGGGCAAGATAGAGATAGATAGGACGGCCTGGAGTGAGACAGTTATCGGCCATGATCGATCAGGCCTGCTGATGCCAAATGGGGGGTGTAATGACGGGTAATGATATGAGCCTGCAGAGGGAGCACAGTGTGTGCCTCCGTGTGTGTGTGTATATATGTGCTCAATCCATGACCGCACAGATTCTCACACTTTCATTAATAGATCCACTTCATTGCACCTCACAGAGATGGTTTAATATAAGCCCCCACAACAATCCAGACATGCTGTACATGCATGGCGCAACTTCACACTGACACACTTCAAGTTTTCTCTTTATTTGTCGTTATGATCTCCCCTTTTTTGAGTCACATGACGTGTTCATGCTCTCTCTAGCTGTGTGTTCCTTGCCACTTTTAGTGTGTGTCGCCACACCCCCGAATCATCATCTGTCACTTTCTTCTCTCTCCATCATTACTTTTTCATTTCTTTCTCACCCACCATGAATCTATGTGAATTTGTTCATCTATTTTTCAAATCAACACAAACTGCTGCTGAGTGGCATTTCAACTGATTATAGACATAGATTGCCAAGCTTCACAAATATGTACATACAGGACATACAATGGCATATTAATCAGTACACCGTTGGCAGACCTCCTGATTCAGAAACGGTTTCCCCAGCAACATCAACTGATGAATAATAATGTATTCTGTTGCGACTGGAGATCATTACCATTATTCATTTCTGTTTTAACATCAAAATAAGACAATTTCACTCGCTCCCTTTCAAAGTAGGACCAGAATCTTCTCAAGGCAAATTTAGCGGGGTTATCACTGTGATTAAAACTTGGAACATTTTTAACTTGAAAAGAAGTCTCTGATGGGCAATTTGCAGAAATTCACTAACCCGATATTCATATAAATACATGGCCATTGGCTTCATTCACTGAAGCCTGTTGCCACTGCTGTAGAGACCAAATCCAATACACATTTAGAACAAGATCACAACTTTCAGTGCTGAAAAAGAACAAAAGACATTTTAAACTGTACAGATAGTCCTTAGCAACCAATTGAAAAAACTGCTGGACAAGAAAGGCACTACACTTAGGAGGTCAGCATTTCTGTAGCTGTACAAGTGTATACCTTATGTTGCATTATTTGCACATTTTGAATTCATGTGTACATTAATCTTATTTATTCAATTTCAAAAGTAGTTTTCTTCATTAAAACTGCTTTTAATGAAAGCAGTTTTCGTTAAAATAAGAGGTCATGATTGCAGAGGGACCTTCATGTCCTTCACATTTGTTATGGGGTATTGTCTACTGTTGTAAATTTTTACTAATTTCAATAATAAAAAAAAAAAAAAAAAAAAAAACCAATAGACTTTGAAAGTCTCTTGCGCTTATTTGTGCATTAAGAATAATGGATGAGGTATGAAATAGAAATCTTAAAGACTTTTATATTCATTGTATTTGGACGCATCATCCAGGTTTGTATAACTTCACTAAATACTTAAAATAGTATTTTTTAGAAAAGGGAAAGTTGGTTTACTTTATACATTACTCAACTGAAGAAAACAAAAACTTATTCAGCAATACCAAAGGTCATATTATTCTACTTCTTCTGAGGTCACACCATGCATTTATTATTGATTAATAACACCCTATTTAAAAATGTTCTAACAAACCTTTTTGACCCATCTAACACAAAATAAACAGTATTAAACAGTATTAAGTTAAACAGTATTTCTGAAAGATTGAAAATGAGACTCCAAGTCCCAGGGAGATTTTTTTGCATGAATAATGAAGAAATACATTCAAATATTCCTGACTTCGGTGTGCAATAGCTGTATGTATTTACATAAGAAAATATGACCAAAAAACTATTTTATCCAATTGCAGGTTAGTGGGTTGTTTTAATAAAAAATGCACAAAGAAGTCATGATGAGGTCAAAACGGAAAACTTTCCAAAAAATTACCCGGCTTTTATTTTTATTTGCTTTACCTTCTGCTTATCACACCTCTCCAGTGTTGCTTATTACCTTCAGTAAATACAGTCCCATCATTTCAGCTATACTTTGTAAGTTCGTTGTCCCAGCTTGTGGTTTTATGTGTTTCCACAAAGTCATATTTCATTCTTGTCACAGTCATACTGTCTTTTTGGAGTTAATGTGTCTGGAAATCCTGCCTTGCAGCCTTGGATTTTGTTTTCAAATAAAATTATTTTACTTTGTTTACTTTCCTCCTGAGGCTTGCCTGTATTTTTGTCCTTTTCTCCAAACTACATGGAGGATAACACTCTGTCTTTGTTCTTTTTGAAATTATAGTAATTGGACAAATAACTTAATACTCATATTGTTTCACCTTCCTTCGCCAAAAGACTTTCAAGTGACAAAGACAGCAACACCCATATTTGCCAGCCTCCCACAAAAAATTTATTAAACTGTTATTTTTGAGCATTATTAAGAAAAGAAGTCAAATGTGCTAATGCAGAGTGAATGTGTTATCTAAAAGAGAAAGGATGTAATTATAAATGTGTGCATGCCGTTAGTAGAGCTGTTAGCACCCGTACATTTTTCTATTCTGTTTGCTTTTTATGTTACTTTTAACAATTTTAGATCAACAAGCTAATTTTAATATCAGGCAAAGATAACCTGAATAGATGCAAAAAGCTGTTTCAAATAGTGCTTTTATCCACAAACGGAAGAAAGCTATGCAAATCAATTTGATACATGTTTGAAATAAAATTTCTTTGATAATCTGAAACAACTGAAATACATTTTTAAAAAGCACAAACATAAAAGAAACCTGTAAGATGACAAAGAACTTTTTATGGTGGTGTAGAGCTACATAATTTCCAAACAAAATAATTGAAAGACAAAAAAGGCAAGAAAAAGCAGCTCCAAATTTATGTAAAGTATGCAGTCAGTTACGTAAAATATCAGAATTTGCCAACATGCAGAAATTGATCTGTCTTCCATCAATAGACAGTCAGATAGATAGATAGATAGATAGATAGATAGATAGATAGATAGATAGATAAAAGTTCTGCTAAATCTATATTTAAATCAAATATTTTACACATTAGGAACAACTGAAGCCAAGTCAGAGTTCATTTATCAAATTACGTGCTAAAAACTGTTATTTTTTTGTGTCATATTTTTCCTTTCGTGCCATCCATCAATTTGAACCACAGAAAAATAAATTATTTTCTTTGTATTATGTAACCAAATTTTCTATATGCTTTTTTGCATCTGATATTTCAAATGATGATGACTTTTTGATGAAAGCCTGCTGAAGAGTACAGGGATCGGACACGGAGTGTCGGGCCATTATGTTTCCTTTAACTCCACCTCAAAACTTCCCAAACTGTGACTAAAAAAAACCTCCATGTGGACAAGCTGGCAGCGTGTGAGGATGTGGAAAATAAATGAGAGGGAAAGTATTCTTAATGAGAAATGCTATTTTTACTGCTTTGATGTCCCCATCCACATAAGCACACGGCTCAGACAAAAACAAATTAGAGATGTTCACTGCATCCAAAAGACATTAAAAACATATTAGCACAACAACCATTTGAGACTGTGTCAATACACACACACACGTGGTGTGTGTGTGTGTGTCTGCGTTTCAAATTCAGGAAACGTATTCGCAGTGTGTTTCTCAGCACTTGTCCGCACTTACTAGTATTACGCTTTCTCCGTCACCGTGAGCAGTCGCCTCTTATAGTTAATAGAAGACGAAATATCAACATAATGATATCAAAATGTACGCATGACTAAATAACTCAGAGGCATCACACTGTGATTCATTTCCCCACTGGAAAGTGTATAAAACTATGTTTACATGGTGATTACCGCACCCAGAAGGATCTGAATGCACTTTTCACAACTTTTGAAAGTTATTGAGATCATCTTGCTACCTGTTCTTCTGGTAATATATTCCTTCAACATGCAATAACAGATGAGAGGGAGAGAAATGCAGGATACAGATACATGCCATCGTTCGAAGATTGAAAGCAAAAAAAGAAAATGTGAAAACTGACAGAAAGCAAAAGGCTTCAAGAGTCATCCAATTACGGCAAACTTACATAAACTGTAGTATCGTAATGATTTCACCTCGATGCAATCCCTTTACTCCCATTTGCTTGTTGCTATACTTGAGCAGAGATGAAATATTTACCAAACTTTGCTTGTTAAAAAGACTTGAATAAATAAGCAACCTACCAGTCTGTCTTCAAATGTGCATAACTTTGTCGCAACGAACACTTGAAGTTTGTTTTTAGTAGCAGGGGTCATGAAAAAAAAACTTAATGATTCACTCCTACACATATTCTTCTACATCTGATTAAGATGAAACTTCATCTCTCTTTAAGTTCTTTGACAACTAACGACAACATCTCCAAGTATGCCATTTTGTGGGATGAAAATATAGTTTTTTCCACGCAGGAAGTCTGTTCCGTAATCATTTTCTCCCCTGCAGGATCAACCTTTTTGTTCCTAATTTGTTATACTACATTTTAAGTTAATTATTTGTGAATTAAAACTTCTTGATGCATCATTTTAATTAATCATTGTTTCCATTGCTTCTTTAAAGTAACCAGATGTGTTCATGTGAATATTTCAGTTGTGACTGTTTATAAAAGTGGAGTGTGCAAGCACTAGTTTCTGTGTAAATAGCCGATGATTCCTGCTTAAAAAGATAAAACAATAAAACCATTACTCTTGCTGTTGCTATGCAGCACTACAGCTGTGAGGAAATGTTTCATTTACACACTGCTTTATGGGCTCTTTGTGTGCTCAACACTCCATGAGTGTTTTAATAAACAATCAAAAGGCTATGATATTGACTGTTGATCATTTCACTGAAGTTCTATGTAGATATTATCACGAATTGTCTTTCCAGCATAATCTTGATATTTGGTGGTCTTTATATGTATAAAAACCTTTATGCTTTTTAAATTTTGTAGTAATTTTGTAGTAATGGTCTCATTGTAAAAATGAGAACTAAGCAATGTAAACTTATCTCTTTAGTTTACATTGCTTTGCAGATAAACCTGCTTTTTAGTTACATAATTCACTAATTTCTTTACTAAACCTAACAGTGATGTTGTGAATGAGTACAGTGTGGTTTTACGGTGAGTATGGTGTGGTTTTATTTTGTTCTGCGTCAGGCTGGGATGGAAGTGATGGAATGAGCCCAAACAATGTTTGCAATATCCTGGCTACATTGTCAAAGAAATTTTTAGTTTGCATGACTCACTTCACAATGTCCTCTTTGAAAACTACCGACAGTTGTGTGTGTTAACTATCAAAACTGCATGGTTGCCCACGCATCTGTTTTCAGCCATTTTTATATGTAGAAACTGCGAGGGTAAACGGTGATTTGGGGAATGTGGCCGGCAGCAGCTTATTTGCAAAAGAAATTCAAAATAGGCAGAAATGAGCAGGTAAAATCTCATTATCTGTGAACAATGCTGTCCAAAACATTTAATGATTCATCAACCTTTCCTAACTTGTTCAGAGAAGCATAATAGTTCCCCTTCAACTCATTCTTGATAAAGTTGAACTGGTAAAAATCTGTTGCTTTTTTTTTTAGCTGAGAGAGATGATGTACCAGTGTACCATCATATAACCAACCAGTGTTATTTTCTGTAAATAATACAAGAAGTTTATTTAAATTAATATGTTTTATTGCGTTTAAGTGAGTGATAATTGATGCATAACCCACAGTGAAGACGAGAGAGTGGGAGAACAGATGTAGATGAGTGCAGGATATCTACATCATTAAGATAATTGTGACTTATTCTACATTTTATGGAAGAAAACAGGAGATGAAAGAAATTGCTAAGTATTGGTCAAAATGAGGAAACAGAAAAGGCTGTGATTACTGACCACTGACTCTAGACCACACGAGTCAATACGTGTAAGTGGATTTTAGCGTTTCTGTGAGAGGTGAAATGCTGCAGAATGCCCACATTATAGCCACACAAAGACACACACACACACATGCACGCCCACGCATACACACAGAACAAAACAAACAAACTCAGAATTGGTTTAATTCCACCGGCTGAGTTTGAATGTGAGAATAGAAAGTGACATAATACTCACACAGTGCTACAGTTTCACACCTGCCTGCAGCTTCATTGGGTAGGTGGGGGCAGCAAGGTTGCAGGCTGCAATATTAAACCATCAATCACCCCCTAAATTAGGCATTTTACATCACACAAGCACTTACAGCTCTCTCTCTCTCTCTCCCTTCTCCCACAGGTGGGGCCGAAGCCAAGGGAAAATAGATTACATCACAGAAGCTATGATGGTGCTGCAGGACCCATGAATACATTACACCACCACATATATGCACAGCAGGGGTAGCAACAAAATTACAACTACTAATGAATATTATCAAATCAAGACTTTAAACTTTCACTCTGAACTATATGCTGTAATCTTAGACACAACTTCTTTTCACTGCAAGGGAATATACTGATCACAGAAAATAATGTGCATGTGATGCGTTTTAGGAATTACTCGCAGTATCTAATCTCTCACCGCAATTCTTCCCAACATTAAGACACAAGCAGGAAAAAAAGCAAATTTCAATCAACTATAGTGGATGAGGCAGGATCTTGTCCACCCTGTTTTTAATGTTTTCATTATGGAAAACATCTGGAGTAACAATGAGGCGGGAAGCTATTAACAAGCATGAAGAACAAGCGGTGAGAGCAATGGAAGATAGAGTGGGGGGGGAGACGAGGTTAAAGCAGAAGTAAAGGAGGAGGGATTCCATGGGAGGGGGCACAAAAAAAACAGAGGGTGAGGGTAAATGAAGCATGGAGTTGCATTTATTCCAATTAACCACTGCTGAGGTCTCGGGTGTGAAGGTAGAAAGTGTCCACCCCCATTAACAGTGTTTGCTGACATGCCTGCTGATTACAAGCTGGGGAGAGAAAGTAATTGCATAGCTCTGCTCTCTTTGCAAACATGAAAAAGAAAAACATAGAGTCAAGCAGAGCAATAGAAAGCCATAATATTTGATGTATATCCACACCATATCTCATTCCTTCTTACCATCTTTCTTGTGCATTGCACTGCCTGCACTGTCTCTTTCCGCCAGCACCTGGAAGTAGAAGGTAGAAATCATATGACCCATTGCAAGCCAGTTTCTTCTCTGCCTTGTTTGTCTTGCCTTGGTTTTTGGTAGAACTGGTAATAGTGGTGATTACGCTGGCTCAATTTCTGTTTCACAGCACAGCAGGCATTGGCAACATGATGTGCGCTCCTGTTTGGACACAATCTCCAAAGCTGTTGAAAATCACAGTTTAAGGGCCCGCAAATGGAGAAAGCGTGGAAAAAGGTGGTGCATTTTTGAATAGACACAATAAAAACAAACAGGAAGAGAGGCAATGGAAAGCCTCTGGATATTGTTCCGATGTAGTTTTCAGTCAACAGCCGCTCTGCAAATATTTCACCAAGAATGTATGTGTTGCGTTGTTTCAGTGGGATTTGCAAGAATCTTGTCTCATGGCATTGCTGAGATAAGCTGTCCGTGGGCGAGCTTACTGCTGAACTTCTGACCCTGTAATACAAAACGATATAACCTATGCAACTCAGGACCGCTCTTGATACAAGGAAATAGAAAAGTAGACAATAAAGAACCCTGAGCAAATATGTGAGTTCCTTACGAAGCCAGGAAAAGCTGGGTGCCATATCTCACCCAAACCAGAAAGGCAACAGAAAAGGGTGCATTTTGTAAGGACAAAAGACCCTGAGGGGGCGAGACTAATAATAAATAACAAATCCAGGCAGAAAAAAATGAAGCCTGGAAATGCAGTTACCTCTTTTGGGATTTTATAGACATTTTATCATTGTAGAAATTTGTCATTAAACACTTTTACATTCTGTTGTTTTACATAGCAAATGAGTTGGGTCAAACAAGCAAAATGCACCTAAATTCTTGTTCTGAAAAAGCAGCTGTTGGAATTTGAGATAGAGGCACAGCGTCTTTATGGCTCTAGTAGTTAGTAAAGGAAACAGGCACTTCAGTCTTCAAACAAGAGCATTAGCAGTAGCAGAGGATCGAGTAGAGTTGCCCTTGCTTATTTATTCTCCTCTTCCTCTCCACCTTCTTCTGTAGGTCTGACCTTTCTCAGCCTTTCTCCATCTCTGTCGATGCCAAGCCCACACTCTAACCTATTTGAAGAGAGACACCTAGTGGTGCAGAACACGCCCGACTGTCTTTGAGCCCGGACAACATTTTCTATACTAACTTTACTTACTCCCATCGTCATTACAGTTTCTTCTATGTTGAGGAAACATTAATCAAAAAAAAAACCCAGCAAACTACAGGAGAGAAGCAGTTACGACAAAAAACCTGAAAACAATAATAGATCAAGAGCCAGCTTTTGTAGCTGATCATTTTTGGTGTATGGTAAACAGATGATTCAAATTACTATCAAGAGATGATTAAAAGCTCACTTTAGGCACACAGGGTAATTATAAATCAATTAAAGTAAGACTTCAGAAAATTATTTTGGAGATGCCTTGTAATGGCAGGGCTCAAAACTACTGGTTTTCAGATGATCCTTCAAATGCAGCTAAAAAACAATAGTTTAGTTTGGGGGGTTTTTGTGTGCAAAGCAATTTCAGGTTCTTAATCTCCATCCCTCAATAGAAGACAATCACGTGAATAAACCTGTAATACCACTGACTTTATTGGATCAATAATAACACTGTTAAAATGGGTTGCTAATTTCTTGTTTGTGGTTGCTGTTTCCATAAAAGTCGTCTGGATACCATTCATCTTCAGATTGTACCTTTAAGATTGCTTGTCTCGACCTGAACGCGTGACATTAAATCAGTTGACATGATAATAACGTCACAACTTCCCAGTCAAAAATCAGCTGAAACGCAACGCTTTATAAAAGATGATCTGTCGCGGCTGCTCAGTGGACTTTTCTGATAAAGCCAGACAAGGTGGTATTACAATTGCAAACCCCAATCGAAATGCCTGCAGTCAATCTATCACCGTGTTATCTCAGAGGAAGGGGTATATTAACTGGGGCCCCGACAGCTATGGGCATGCCTGGATGTATAGGGCGGATAGCAGAGCTGGCTGTCATCCCTGTGGGCTGATTAATGAGGAGCTCGGCCTAGTGTTTAATGTGTTTAATATGGGCCTCTGACGAGACCGTCACACTGACGGAACCCACCAGTCACGACTGATGAAGTCACATGCAGCTCTGCTGTTGTTTTCTCCCACAAATGAACTAAAATGGGAAACATTTGCAGCTAAAACTAAATATTTTCATACATACTCCACAAAAACACAGGAACGTTTTTTAGTCTAAACTTCAATCGGATGAATAAGATTTTTGTTCTTTGCTGCATGCCAGAATAATCAGTGAGATACTTTTTTATTATTATTTGTATTCCTTTCTTCATATTCAGAAGTTTTGTTATCCTAAGTCATCTGTGCGATGCTCTAAGTTAATTAACAACGTTAGAGTTGAAAGGAGGAACCCTTGTGGCTGCTCAGGAAGGAAGAAGCAATTAAGCCAAAACCAGCACAATAAGCAAGATTGTTTACAAATGTACCTGTAGGAATAAAGATCTGAATTTGTGGAGACACATCCCGTGGTTTGATGAATCAAAAATTCAAGTGTTTTGTTCTATTGATCAAATTTAATTTTAGATAAAAGAGGAGTACTGTTTAGACACCATCCCTTATGGGTGATGATATCATCACCCATAAGGGATGATATCAAATTATGGAAGATATCACATAATGTGGAGATATTTTGCTGCAGGTATGTGTGGAAAGAATATTATTTCAAAGTATTGAAGCAACATCTTGTAGCATCTAGACTCTGAACTTCCCCTATTGGCTCTTCACAAGTTCAGCTGGAACTTGGACAGGAAGTGTAGGTCCAAACAAGAAACAGATGTAGGACTGTTCTGAGGAGACATAATTATTTGTGACAACACATCTCTAATGCAGTCATATACTGAAGATTACCTAATGTGACAAGGCATGTACTGTCTTATTGCCTTACGGTGTCTAAAGATAATTAAAGCCACATGCTGAGTGATAACAAAAACAGGATAGGAGACATAAATATCTTGTCTGAAATGCTTATAAAAATGGCCTGCGCTCATATTTTACAAGAGATTTTTCTATTTTTGACTCTGAGATCCGTCCACACTGGTAAATGGGCCTGATTGAAATAAAATCCTCCAGCAGTCATTCGCTTTCCTCAGCAGTTTCAATGTGACAAAAACCCCACACACAATAATCTCAAGACGTAAAAGAGGAAGTTAAAGATTGGCACTATTTGGACAATGATACTAAGCATACTGTTAAATTAGTTACAAAGTCGCTCACAGACAACAATATAATCAATATTTTGGGGTGGCCGTCACAAAGCCCTGGTCTTAGTCCCATAAAGAATTTGTGGGCAGAATTGGAAAGGTGTGTAAATGTGTGTGTGAGCAAACTTGGCCCAAAAACCAGACTCAGTTCAGTGGCAGAAATAGACTTGCATAAAAGGGATAGCTAGAGGATGAGAGTTTTTTATTTATTTTTTTTATCAGCATCCATTTAGTAATAAAGGGAAATATTCTGTTTCTCCTACCTGGTAACTAAAGACTACTTGGCATTACCATGCAAATCTAGCCTTCTCTCAGTTACAGGGTTCATGTTTTTTATTTAAAAGTTTAAGTTAAAAGAATTAACTTTACATTTTTATTTTAGCTAGATTTGATTTTCCTCAATTTGAATTTAGAGAGCAACAAAGAGACAGTAATTTGTTGTCCTCAAATGTCCTCATCGATTCTCCCCAGGCACACATAGCCTTTGTGTGCTCTCATTTAAATTCATCATGTTTTGGTTGCAGATGTGCTCCAGCCGCAGCTGAACTGCTGTAGCTCTCATGCTAAACAGTAGGTGGCGCTGGAGAAAAAATCTGAACGTGTTCAATAACTTGGCAGCAGAAAAAGAGTCTGAGAAGGAAGCGAAATCTTAACTCATCTGTATCTACAAAGATTAGCCTCATAAGTGTAACGTTTTAGCCATTTTTACAAGTTCATCAAGCATTTAGAGATAATTATTCACTTTATCTGCATCCAACATTTGTGGTAGTTTATTTACAATACTTCCAGTGTATATAAGAAAAATATTTTCTGATGTAAATTCACAAGGAGCAAACTCTCAGGTTTTAGAGTGACTGCTCAGATTCTGAACAGTGGCAGACATTTGGATGAGGCAAAACAATCAGTTCTTTGGATATTTGTTTTCTATATTCTCTAAGTGAAAATTCTCACTTCTTTCTGAGTGGAAAGATCGGAAAGCTCTTTTGCTCTGTGCAATGAAACTGCTAATATTACACTGCCTTCACTAAAGAGCAATCAGACTTTTTTCTTGCTCTTTCCCCTCCCACTTTATGATTTGTCTATTACTTTTAACTGACCTTGCCTTTTTTTCTTCTTTTTTCAGCCTCCTCCCACCTGCTAATTTCCACTTCTTCCTGCCGTTCCCCTTCCCTCACTATCTGTTGCCTTCCCACTTCTCTGCACATCTCCATCTCTTTTTTCATCTATCACCTCCTCTGCAATGTTCTCATTTAATCATCCCCTCAAGAAATACATTCACTTGTGAGCTACCAAGCTTCTATTAGATCACATATTCTGTTGTTACAACTGCTATCATAGCCAATTCAATGCTGTCAGGGAGTCCAGCAGCTGCCGAGTACACAATGGTTCCCTTTAGAAGTGCACACAAAGAGAACAGAACCGAATGTGTTTACAACTCCATCAAAACGATCTGGTGGGTTGCATTCTGGTGTCAACTCTCTTACTTTTAATAGCTTGTCTTTCTGTGAGTCGCTATGTTGAATTGAAAAGTATAATAATTTCATAATTGCTAAGGTTAAATTGATACTAAGAATATGTATGTATATTTATGTATAGTAACATGTTCATTTTAATTCATTACATTTTAGCGTAATAAATTGAGCTTTCTTTTTTTGCATACAGAAGTTCCAAGCAGAGACTGAAAACAACAGTGATGGATGAGGCCAAAACACACTGGATCTTCAGCAACCTTATGGTTGAATGAACTAAGTAACTGAATAAAGACAATAAATATGTTTGTTGTTAGGCTCATGTGTCTCTTTATTCAGTAATTTAGCAGCAAAAGAGAGTTTCGATTTGAAAATGTTGCTTAGTTTGTCGATATGTGGTTTTCTGTTAAACTTTGATTAGCTGCCATTAATTACAGACCCTGCAATGAACTCAATTTTATATACAGATAGATAGATAGATAGATAGATAGATAGATAGATAGATAGATAGA
>VMRN01000624.1:0-24006 GCA_010277015.1 Poeciliopsis turrubarensis
GCAAGAGGAATTGCTGATGTCCAAGATTCCAAGTAAAGTTTATCCAATAGTGCATCCCAAACCAGAAAATCGTTGGTCATCATCTGATCTTGGCAAAACAACCGAAATCAAGAAACCTGTTGATGTTAAAGCATCAACAAATTCAGATTCATCTTCCAGTAGTGACAGTGACGATGAAAGAAAAGATCAAATCACACAAAAGGAGCAAGATGAGTTATACATTTCAAAACTTCCAACTAATGTAACTACGGTAACCCAAAAACCAGCAAACCAGTGGCCTACCCTTGATTTTGGGAGAACAAAAATCAAAAGACGTCTGGATATCAAAGCACCCACTGCAGAGTCAGAGTCATCATCTAGTGACAGTGAGGATGAAACAGGAGGCCGTGTGATGAAACAAAAGCAAGAGGAATTGCTAATGTCCAAGGTTCCAAGTAAAGTTTATCCAACAGTGCATCCCAAACCAGAAAATCGTTGGTCTGCACCTGATCTTGGCAAAACAACCCAAATCAGGAAACCTGTGGATATCAAAGCATTATCCACAGATTCCGATTCATCTTCTACTAGTGACAGTGACAATGAAAGAAAAGATCAAATCACACAAAAGAAGCAAATGGAGGTACATATCTCAAAACCTCTAACTAATGTAACTACAGCAACTCAAAAGCCAGCAAACCAGTGGCCTACCATTGAATTCGGAAGAGTAACACGAATCAAAAGACGTCTGGATATCAAAACACCAACCACAAATTCAGATTCATCTTCCAGTAGCAACAGTGAATATGAAACAGGAGTGAAAAAACAAGAGCAATTGCTGATTTCACAGCTTCCAGGTAAAGTTCCTCCACCAGTTCATCCAAAACCAGATAATCGTTGGTCTGTACCTGACCTTGGAAAAACAAAAGAATTCAAGAATCCTCTAGATGCTAGGGCACAATCAGCAAACTTTGATTCATCTTCTAGTAGTGACAGTGATGGTAAAAAAGACAAAATGACAAAACTGAAACCAGAGGATTTACTGATATCAAAGCAGTTAGTACAAACAAGCCAAAAAGCAAGTCAAAAGCAAGGAAACCAATGGCCTTCCCTTGATCTTTGGAGAATAAGACAATTTAAAAGGCGTCTTGATATCAAAGCACCAGCACCAGATTCAAATTCATCTTCTAGCAGTGACAGTGATGATAAAACAAGTGGGCATCTGATACAACAAAAACAAGAGGAACTACAGATGACAGTGTCTTCTTCTAAGACGCCAGCAAAGGTAAAATTGGAAAACCGTTGGCCTTCATCTGTTTTTGGCAAACCAGACATCAAGAGTCCTCTCGATATTAAGGTACCATCTCCAAGTTCTCACTCATCTTCTAGCAGTGAGGATGAGACAAGAGGCCACATAAAAACACAAAAGCTAGAAGAATCACTTATCTTAAAGAATCCAGCTGACATAACTCAATCATTAAGATCTAACTCAGAAAGTCAGTGGCCTACTCTGGATCTTAGCCAAATACCAAGTATTCAAAGACGTCTAGATATCAAAACTACTATTCCTCGTGAATCTGCATCACAATCATCTAGTAGTGGAAGTGAGGATGAGCACAGAGACCAGAAAGCTAAAATCAGAAAAGACCAATCCTTTACATTAACACCCACAGATAAGTTCATAAGGTTGCAAATAGCTCCTGGGATAAACATTCCTTACAATCCAAAGACAGCCCACAACATCAAATTGGAAAAGTATACTGATATTTCAGGTGACCTGAAGGATGTGCCAACAAATGACACCAGTAGAACAACACTTGAGGTAGACCCAGAGCTTCAGTCAAGATGGGCCACTATGAATCTTGGCGTCTCCCGCTTCCGAAAGCGTCTCGAAATCTCATCCCATGCAACAGAATCCGATCTGAACTCCCCACCGGACTCTCCTTTCTCCTCCGGCAGTGAAAGCGGTTCTGGGAGAAGACAAAGACTAAGGAGAAGATTTGTTGGGATCCAAGAAACACACAAAAGTTCGTCTCCGGGGCTGGACACTTTTCAACTAAATGTGTCTCCAACTCCAAAGACTCCAGAAGACAAGTTCACTTTCTCAGATATAGTTAAAGAGAGAATAAATAAAAATCACAGTGATAAAGATTCAACTAGTCCGTCAAAGCAGAGCTCTAGTTCTTCTGACAGTGACAGTGAGGATGAGACAAAAGACCTCTCTGTTACTGACCTGAGTCGTGGTGTTCCAAGCATCAAGAGACGTTTAGATATCAAGGCACCGTCCCCAGAGCCAAGTAATACCCCACCTTTTGACATTCAGAATGAAGATTTGACAGAGCACCATGCAGTGCAAAGCACACAAACATCAACTATCGTTGGACCAGCAGATAAATCGCTTATCACTTATAAGCAATCTATTTTCAGATCCTCATCACTACCAAGCAGTTCTTTCACACCGAATGGCAGTCGTCAAACTGTCACACCTAATCTTTCAAAAAATGTGTCAAATGACAAGGCCACTGAAAGCACAAGCTTTGATGACATCATAAAGAGGAGACTGAGACAATCCAGATCCAAGACCGATGGTGACCTGATGGAGAAAATAAAATGGACTCGTGTTGGTCATCATTTGCCTGACCTTTCCGGCTCCAAATCAGGAGAAAGTGTGGATGTAACGTCCAAATCTCTGCCGCAAGCTTCATTCACAGAGCCAAGTTCTCCCTCAAACGATTCTGCCTTCAGCATATTGCAGCTCAGCAAGAAGCCAGGTGCAACACAAACACACAAATATTCATCACTTGGTCCTGAAGTCGCTCCCTCTCCCTCCGGTGAGGAAACCCTCCGTGTGCTTGGAAACTCATCCCAAAGGACACTCGAGATGCAGAGGGCTGCATTAGGGGGCAAGCATGAGAGAAAAGGCCTGAGTGCCCTGAAAGCCATGTCACAAGAGAGGAGAAACTGGGAGTGGGATAAAGATGCACATCTTGTATTTGATACACAAGATGGCAGCATCTCCAATCACAGCCAGTCTGAAAAAGACAAAGTCCTGTCTCAACAGTCTCAAATTCATTCTCCTGCAAGTGAGTCGAAGAAAGACATAGATTTGTTGCTGTTGTACGGTGTTCCCCGCTACAAGAGACATGGCATTGGGGACTCGTTGACAGAGGCTTCACTTCCTGATCCAGCTACACCTCAGCAAGATGACTGAAGAGGGTAAAAGTGGGAAATCTCCTTAAGACAGAAAAGATCCTGCTGGTAGAAAAAGTAAAACATATGAGCAGGTGTGGAATCAGGAAGAACTGGCAGCCAATTGGGAGTTTTTGGGGGGTTTCCTCCCCCCACCCCCAACATGTACATTATTTTTAAGTGTGAATTTTTACAACCGTATAAGCTTGGAAATTGCATGTCAGTATTTGTGATTTTAGGAGCAACCTCAATTACATTTAATGTTTGAAACAGTTTTTGGTTGTCACTTTTAAATGATCGCCTTCAAATCAAGTTCACTATGAGATCATTTATAGTCTTGCCTACATTAAAACCATTTCTTAAAGCTGAAACAGAGCCTGAGTATTTGTAAAAAGGTGGACTGCAATAATGTCAGTTTTTATTTTTTTCCCCAAACATTCTATATAGTGAGAGAATCGAGGCATCAGCCAGTAAGTTAATAAACCTTTTTATTTATGTATATAGACATTGGTTATAGTGAAAACAAACATATAGACACTCATTGTTTACATACATATTTACAGTTGGGACAAGGCTGTTCATCCTCCTGCATTTTCAGTGGAGAATACTAAAAGATTTATCTCTACACAGCATTTGGTAAGCAATGAAACAGTTAAATCCAGTTTTTGCTAACGGTGGAGATCCCCCACGGAATCGTACGTGTGTGTTCTAACAACTGATTTTCATGTGCATCATGACAACTGCAGGAAAAAAAAAAAAAAAAAAAAGTATATATATTAAAAAAATATATTGCATGAACTTCAAAATAAAATAAGAGTCTTCACACCGGTTGCAGCCGTCTTACTACTCTCTACATAATGATGCATGGGATGGGGGTAAATGCAGGAGGGAACTCCTGAGCCACCATGAGGTTACAGGTGTGTTCCAGGTCGTAGTGGACACAATTGTGTGTATTTTTTAATTTTTTTTTCATAGGAAAAATAAACTAACATGACTGTGTTTGTCAAATTAAACACAAAACACATGCACAAATAACTGTACAAAACAAAGCATGTCTGAAAAATGTTTTCAAAAAATCTCATCCATTCACAAAAGGCTCTGTCGGAGCATGCATGCAAATAGTAAATCTTCTGACGGTGCAGCATCACATCACAGTCAAAGACAAAAAAGGTTTTATACATGTGTTACAAGAACATTACACTAGGCGAACAGAACAGCATAGCATCATCACACACTTTCAAACGGTCAGTGTCCACATTTTTTTTTTTTTTTTTTTCGTGTACGCCCTACGGGTGGTACAAAGAAACGCTTTGAGCAGACCTACCTCGCTAGCCTACAGGACGCCGCGTCCTCGGAGGGTCTCGGGTGTTCCACTGCAGCTGTAGTAACACTGTCAGCGTTGGGAGGAATGCTACTCGATAAAAAGGAGACCGGAAACTATCCGTGGACTGAGGAAGACGAACAAATGCCAAATACCAAGACAAAAAAAAAAAAGGACACCATCTGGCACCATGTAACACAGCCTAAACAGTCTGAAATCGTCCTGAAAGGTTACCTGACTACTTGTGTGTCACTGCCTGTATGTCCTGAATGTACAGTGTCTTCCAAAAAGCCTTGAGCACCCCTGATTTCCCCCCCCCCACATTTTTTCAAGTTGCAAACACAAACATCGGTGCATTTTGATGGGGATTTTTTTTTGCGTGACAAACCAACACAAAGCAGTGCACAATATTGAAGTGGAAGTAAAATGAAGTTTTGTTTTGGGTTTTTTTTTTAAATCCTAATTTGAGAGGTGGTGGTTGTATAAGGTCCTATTTACTCTGGAAAAAACAGAAAGACTAAGGAACATAGCAGACAGGCCCCGGAGAAAGTTGTGAAGATGTTTAACCACTATGGAAACAAGGTGATGTATGTGCACCACTATTGCATATTAAATTATACTGGAAGCACTTTGCTGTTCTCTAGTGGTCACCATAACTCATTTACTAAATACCTCATTTATACATCTGGCACATGGTATATTCAAATTAATCTATTCAAATTTAAAATTGCTTGGGAAAAAAAAAAAAAAAAAAAAAAACTTATTTTATTAAATAAATGCAGAAAAGGATTTAAAGAAGAGTTGACATCCTGAGCTTGAAACATTGTTCAGGGTACTCTTCAAATATTCATCTTAAAATGCAAATGAAGTGGTGAAACCGTCTACCCAAACACACAACAACTGGATGAGCAGAAGAAGGAGCGAAAAACTGAATGACTAACGCAGGACTCTTACTCCACAAATCTGACCCTCAAGTTGGGTATGAATGGCCAAAGGAAATGCATTAAAGAAGTCATCAGAAGTGGCATTTACCATAAGATACAGTAAACTCCGGTCAGATGAGACCAAAATTGGTCTCATCTGACCAATTTCCTCTTTTCTAGCCAAGAGGAAAAAACCCTGTTATGGAAAACTGCATATTGCTCACTTCATCATGCAAACCGTCATTTGTGGTGGTGGCAGGATCATGCTGCGGTAGTGATTTTTCAGAAATAGACTTGATAGGCAAACTACTAGATTAGCAAAACATAGCAAAAAAAAAAAAACAAACAACTTTGGATATTGAAATTAACAGTTAATAAATTAACAGTTGTTAATAACTGTTAATTAACAATTACAACTATAATTGCTGTGAAAAGTAGTTGTAAGCAGGACTAATTCAGAGGGGTTGAACGCATCTTTTCCTTCCGCTTGAGAACAAAGCACTACTTTGTGTTGGTCCATTACATCGAATCTCAACATAATGTGTGGAAGTTTGTGTTTGTTTTACAACAAACTTTGGGGAGGAAAAAAAACCCCCAAAAAAGTAAGAGGTGTGAATACTTTTGAAAGGCACCGTAGAGTCACATGTAGAAATGTTAGGGTTTGTTGGTATCTGTGCGGGACACACAATGCGACTTTCCATGTTTGAGGCACAGTAATACTCTTATCTACGCAGCGTAGAGACATAAACCATCGGTAGACCAATGAATGCAGAGCAGAGCACTGGTGGCTCACGGTTGCACTGTAGTAAGAGTTAGTAAGCAGCAATGCTGATTCGTTTGGTGTTATGAGGTCTGAAGTCTTTGCATGGGGCTAGCAGAAAGTTATCAGCAAAACAGGAGGAGGGACAGAGGAGGAAAGAAAAAATGGAGGGAAAGAACAAACTGGCTTTTTCTGATAGTAAACGGTGCAGGCATCAGAAACCTGCAGTCAACCCTTTGACACAGTGTGCTTTTAGGAGAACTACTATACTAAACAAACCCACAGACAGTAATTAGTGCCACCTGTCCCGAGGAGCTCAGGTCGAAGTTCATTGCACGGGTATTTTAATGTGTGTGTGAGTCTAGGGGTTTTCGAGTGATCCTGGTTGAGACTCGAACGCAACGTCTGAATGGTCGCCCCCCACCTCTTGGTTTCCCTGCTCTGACTACGTCATTTTGTTCCCAACGGTCAGCGTCTGACAGATACCATGTTACCCCAACACAGACAACAATATGAGACGTCACGGTGACAAGAGAGCAACGCCGCTCTGCGGGGTTCGGGAACAAGGGGTCCACCCACAATGCAACTTCCATAGGGAGCATAACTCTATAAAGACAGCGCTCCTCCAAACGGGGAGTTGGAGGGCAGCAAACCCCCCCCACCAACCCACCCACAGCCCGAACCCCTTCTTTTAACCAGGAGGCACCAACTGTCACTGCCTTACCGATTTTGTTGGGTTTTGCTTATTGGTTGTTTATGCTCAAGAGTAGTTGTGGTCACAGTTAATTTTTTTTTTTTTTCTTCCATTCACCCTCTGACCCCTCATCTGCAACTATGACATCTGTCTTTCCTTGTACCATTCCACAAACTCATCCAGCAAAACAGGCCCTGACAAAAAGAAGAGACACAGAGTCAGTATTACCGTAACAAATCAGCAGGATACCAGAGATACACCGATCCAATACTAATATCTGTATCGGATCCAATATTGGGAAAAAAAAAAAAAAAAGTTTTTTGATTGGGTATCAGACAGATCTATTCAGTTGAATTCTATGACTTTGCTCTGAGTGATATCATGCTTTATTATTTATTTGACATGTTCAGAATGCTTAATTCTCAGAACAACTTGAAAGACGGTGTGTAGCAGTTTATTTTCTTTTTTTATTGAACATTGGTAGTCAACCGATTGTTTTTAGTAATTTTACATTGTCTGTTAATTAAAGTTGTGTTGTTTTTACATGTTTGACCAAGATTATGATGCTATTGCCATATTTAAGCGTGCTATACTGGTGCAGAGTTATCAAATATGTAATTCAGTACATTTACATCTGTTTTGAAAAATGTCTACGCTTTAGGGAATCTTGCTTTAGCACCGTTTTCTGAATCAGATCGTTTTTTCTGATACTAAACCTCATATCGGTATCGAGAAAAAAAATGGATCGGCACATCTCTATGTGATCCATTTCCATTCAATCGAGTTTGGACTTACAGGCACCGTCTTCATCATAGTTACTAAGGTCCAGGTTGATTGTCCTGCTGAACTCTAAAACATTGCACCACTGGTCTTTGTTGATGACTTTGTACTTGGATTGCTGAGGAACAAAAGAAAAACGGTGATTCTCAGTTCTGTTTGGCTACATATGCATTATTGATATGCTCACCTCTAAAAACTGATTAAACACAGGAAACAGGGGCCATGTTTTCCCCAGGAGAAGACCCAGCATGCACTTTGCTGTGTTCAAGTCCAGACTCCTCTGATCTTTTTCCTGTTCAATGAAAAAAAAAATGCTCATGTTAAAATTCAAGCAAAAATGACACGAAACCTTTTCATTTTTTCACTTTTCTTGTTCTTTCTTAGAATTTTCTGCGATACACCAAACCAAAGCTGCACCCAGTGGACATCAGTCTAACACTGAGCTGGTTCTCAGTTCAGTATTAGACTTTCCTATTGAACTGACTCTGCCTGGTCACAATTTTTTCCTCCAAAATATTCAAAACAAAATGCAGCTTGGAAAACCAAAACACTTTGCTTCCTGACATGCTATTGGCTGAGGTTTGAATCCACGAGCCAACAAACTGGCCGTTTATTGAGTAAATTACACTTGATATAATCCATTTACTAATTAAGAAACCTCTCAAAACAAATGGCAGCGTTGTGCAACCATTTTTCACGTGGAGCTTAAACCTCTCTCTCTCTTTCTCCTCTCTCTCAACTTACCCGAGCGAAATCAAAGGCGTATCTGTAGATGAGCTTAAAACTGGTGCTGTCGCTCAGGACAGATCTCAGGTAGTCGAGGGAATTCCTCAGTCTCTCAGTGGAATCGCACCTTAAAACACAGTAGAAGTGCCTCAGAGAGGTTCAATACTTAAAAGCAACTCTGCTGAATTTAACAGTATTTGAATAGAAAGAGATGAAAACACTGTGGCTGGCTTACTGCAGTGAGCCCATGCCTCTTAGCCACTCCTGAAGAGTGAAGTACCCCATACTCTGAGCATCCAGCTTCCAAGCCAGAACCAGCATCACCACCTGGGAATAAAATGTAAAACGACAGTCGCATAAATTGTTAAACAGGAGCGATTCCTTTGGCAGGCTGTTACCGGGCCTCAATGACCGGCTCAACAGAAACTGACAGTACAGGCTGGGAGTTTCGGGGGGGATAATCTGGGAGAACCAGAGATCACGCCGAGAAGAGCAAAGTGGTTCAACAGAAGCATAGCGCTTAAGTCTTAACCAAACAACAAAAGAAAAAAAAAAAAAAAAAAAAAAAAATTTAAATCTGCTTACATTTTCTGGCTCTACTCCAATATCCTCGCAGAACTTCTCTATGCCCTCTGGACCCACGACGTCGTCACAACCTGGTTTAGATAAACGAGCGGCGTCAGCTCAGTTTCTAGAGCTGTGAACGCACAGCAGTGATGGATGGATGAAGGCAACTCAATCCAACGCATGTGGAAGGTACTTGCCTGCATACTCATAGAACCACTCCAAACATCTTTTACTGGAAAACGTCTCCTCTTCCCGGATCTGCGATGTCTCGTGTTTTCTGAAAATGCTGTAGTTGAGGAGACAGTCAGCAGATTCATGCACACGGTACAGCATGTGAAGGTGATGGTGTGGTTTGAGATATCCTTTATAAAATCCCTACTGGTAAAACTGTAGAAACGGCCACCTTTATGCCCATTTCTACTTTATAAATCAGAAAAATCAGGTTCTTAGCAACATCATCTTCCACATTTTGTAACAATGCAGAGAAAAAACTTCAACACATTTCATTTGGAATTTACATGATAGACCAACTGAGCAATTACAAGGTTTCAGCCATACAAATTACTACTAAGTAGCTAGCAATATATGCTAGCTTCTCTTAGTGTGTGTAGACTCTCTTAAGAGTGAAAGGTTAGCTAGCCAGGGTATATTAGTAGCTAGTCACTGGTAGCCTCAACCACTTTGAGCCACTGAACCTAGTGAAAAAGTCCATCCTGGCTTCCCTGTCTACCTTCCAGCAGATGTGGATCAGAAAGCAGGAGTATGATGAGTCTGGCCCCAGCATCGTCCACAGGAAGTGCTTCTAAAAAGACTTTCAGTTCTAAGCCCTCCACTTTCCCAAAAAACACTGCTCCCGCTCAAAAAGGTTCTGCATACCTGCACCAACACACTGTGCTGAGCCTACACCTCTTTCATTGTCATCGCTCTGGCTATGACACTATGGCCCTTGATGCGGTGACGCTACAGGAAGTAAAGAGCATCCCTGGCGGCGTGAATGTGTGAAACATGTCAGTTGTGTTCGTCATTCCAGAAGTCTTTGTTCATCACCTTATTTGCCTCTGTGATGGTTTATTCTGTTGGGTTTACTGTGTGAATTATGTAATCTGAACATAACTTACAACATTGTAAATTATGTTTGCTGTGGAGGCGCATGGGTCAAGCACAACCCACATATAACAGACTGGACTCAATTATTAGTGAGCTACAAGTCTAGTCTCAATGAAAGATCATGTTAAAAGAAAGCCATAGCAGGTGTTGTTCCCAGTTCGTCACATGCTAAGCAGCGGAGACAGCAAACGCGACAGAACGCGATCAGGACTGAAGAGGCCAAAAGTGACATTTTTGGCCTACAAACAAAACAGTTTGTGTGGAAAACAGCGGCATGATCGCCAGGAGAATATTCAATTGATTGCCATAATCATGTCAATTATAATTAGCTAGAATTTTTGAGGCCTTTCTTTCTCTGTTGCACATTACTCTCCATTTGTTGGAGCATCTCAGCCAAAGGAGCAGAACCCCGACTAGATCTTGAACAAAGGAATCTCCCACCTGTCTTGGCGACTTTTCTTGGCTGACAGGTCGTCTCCGGCAGAAGGTCTCCTCTTTTTTCTCGGCGGCATGGCTCTGGAGCAGCAAGCTGGGAAGGAAACAGAATTATCATCAGCACTGCTGCAGTCATAGGACAAACTCGACCACTGGCTGCCCTAATAACGCCTCGTGAAGACGTGTAAAAAGCCTTAAAACCAAATGTGTGCTTTACCATCAGCAGCCCCTCACTTTAATTGGAAAATACTGAACCGGTGGAGAGAAAAAAAATCCCTCATTGGGACAGCACTGTTGCAACAAAAATCACCGGTATGTCTTCTTATTGGTGCTCCCAAGGAAAAAGCTTATTACTATACTACCATCACAAACGTAAACTTCAATTAGAAATGTGTGCTGGACCTTTCCTTACCAATACACCAAACTACATCTGGACTCTGGAGCTTGCAAGATGTTATGGAACAAGCTACCATTATTTAGCTAAAGCTATGCAACAGCTTAGATGCAAGACCTTTGTGTGGACATGAAAGAGTTTGCGTATTTTTGCACAGGACTTCTTGATCTGCGACGAACCCTCCGAGGTGGGTGTATGCGATAAAGCTCTCTTCCAAAACCTCCAGCCTTATCAGAGTGGATGACAGCCTGAATCTTCCGAGAGGAAACGCGTTGGGCTTTGAAGGGAAACTGAAAATAGGTCACTGTGTTTCAGATTATGCCGTGTGGGTTTTACCTGACGGGTGGCTGTCCTGTCCAACGTCCTCGGTCAGATTCTGACAAAAGACAAAAGATCCCCATGTCACATGGGGATTCAAATAATAATAATAATTAAAAAAAAAAAAAGAAAAGATGACAGCAGATATTTTACCAGCCGGTGTAAGGTGTGATGGATCTTGTGGATACTGGCCAGTGTAGTCAGATGGGAATTCAGCTGAAAATCTAGGTCCACAAGAGAACAGACGTAAAACACATGGATATCCCTCTGCGGCTTAGACGTCCGTAACTGTGCAGGGGTATAAAGTTGAGTGACATCATCGCAGGCCAAACTAACTCCATCACCGTGATTTTTTGGGCCATTTTTTTTGCTTAGTAACCAACAGATCACGCGGACTGGTCTCCGAATCAAGTCCTAGAAAACTGCAGAGGCTCCCTCTCCCTCAACTCGGAACGCATTCGGCCATTTCAGCAACGCTGTCACAAAAACATAAGCGCAGACAAGTTCTGGTGGAAAGCCGTCATCAAGCGGGGACTTACCTCTGGAGGCCAAACTTTGGACAGACTAGCCAAACGCGCAGGGACGAACGGAAAGCACGAGCCGCATACCTAAAATAGCAGTCCAGACAAGCAACTTGCACAGAGTTTACAAAGTATCCAGAGAGCCTCGGCCGTGTGGGTGTTGTAGTTCTTCTTCCTGGAGGAGGCCATTAAGGGTTGCGGCGCAGCTCGGGATGCGGAACTACAACTCCCAGGCCTTTCCCGAAACAACTACTACTTCTTCTTCTTCTCAGAGCCCGTCTACCCCCCAACATTTTTCTCCCCAGACTCTGAATACGCTTTACATTCATTAACATAAAGATAATTTTAAAAAATGTATCGCTACACGGTGACTGGCAGGAGAGCACTGCGCAGACGTTTTGCGGCAGCTGATGCGGGTGACGCAAGGAGCGAACAGCGGCGCCGCAGCAGGCAAAAGCAAAGATGTTTTAGGCAACTGCGTCACAATTTTCATTCTCCCCAACAGTCCGCAGCTGGCCAGAAAATCGGCCAATTAACGCCGACATCACGGTCGGTGTCAAGTCGTAGCCGAAACGAGCCCGGCTGGGGGGGAAACCGGGCGCCACGAATAACGACTGTGAAAAACAACACCGCAACTCACCGATAAGCATCGAAAACAGTCCGAACTCAAGACAACGTCGGCGGGATTTGACCGAGCGCCGAACGCTCGCCACAAAAAAACCCGACCGCGGACGACCGCGGCGCGTCTCCCCGAGCCTCCTGCGGAGTTACAGGAGGCGTCCGTCCTTTGTTGTCGCCCCAGACAGCGCTGCCAAATACAAAGAGAGCAGCAAATAACACGGGATTCATCAAACCTCACGGAGCCACGGGACACAAGCGGATGAGGGAACCCCGCGCGTCCGCCTCCTTCTCTCTGACACGCGCCTCCCGAGCCGACAAACGCCGCGAATTAACACCGAAAAGCCTCTGAATCGTTTCTACTTACTTGCCGCATCAGAGTGCATTTTTATGAAACATACAACTGTCTGTGGGAAGTCCGTAGACCGGCCAATAGGCGGGCCTTGCCAGCGTAAGTGACGCCCGCACACGGTGGGTCCGTTCTCTTACAGTCGGCCGGCGCATGACCCGGACGAACCGGTGTGAGAGGAGATACCCTTTTGAATAAAGCTAACACTGGATTTTGAGCTTTCTCAAAAGTTGGAGCTCGGATCCGATAATAACACCACACCCTAGTAGAGCATGGCTCCAGCTGCAAGTCGGAAATAATGGAACAAGCACAATATTTGGAATGTATTTATTATTGATCACGTTCATGCAGCATGGTTATATGAGGTACAAACCACCAGAACTGCAAATAAATTATTGGCATCTGAAAGTTTGTTTGTGTTTCAAATGCAAGGCAGCCATGTTGGATATTGAAAATTATGGGGTGCTCAGGCAGTTTGTAATCAGAAGTCAGATTTTTTCCCTTTTCCGATTTTAAATTACCCAGCAAACAACACCCAAAAGGTGTCATCCTGATCCCGAAACGGAAAGTCAGAGGTCACTGAATAATTCCAGTATGGCTTCCACAAATGTCACTTCTGACAGCTTGCATCTGATTATGTCTCATGTTTGCTGGTCACATGCTTGTAGTGGGTGTATAAAGAGGCTATCCAGGATAAGCCCTGAGGCTCTGACTGATGATTCCGTTCAAAAGGTGAACAGATATCGCCGCTTGTCTCGCCGGTTGGCAAATGGTGCACACCCAGTGACTGAAAGTCAGTTCTGTAGGCTCCGCCCCCATGCCTTACAGCCATTGGTTGCTGTAAGTGACACTTCAAAAAAAATATACCTTGACTCCTCCTTCAAACAAACTGGATTGGTCGGAGGTCGACGACCGGGGCCGTACTATGAGCGTGTCAATCAACAAACCGTCCTCGTGCAAACCTGAAAACCAGCCCACGATGAGACGTGATTGGTTGCTCGAATATTAATTGACTTCACCAATATCGATACAGCAGGGGGGTGGGAAAAAAAAGTGGCGGTATGGACAGTGACGTTTGGTTGTATTGTAAAACTGAACCCACTTCATCACAGACACCAAACATCCAGACTTCTGGTTTATATACTTCTGTGTTCAAATTGTTCATGATTGTTTTGATTTTGATCCATTTTTGTTGTTATGCATGACATGATATTGTCACGCATAATTCATGTTCTCATAGGTTAACCGTGTACATTTTCAACTGCAGACATTTAAGTTTAAACTTGTGTCCCACATTTTTGGAAAAAAGATAGATCTCATTAAGTGAATCTCCAGTTTTGACAGCACTAGGAGTAGAGATTTGCATTTTCCTTTTCTACTTGAGAGGAAAATGCTACTTTTATCCAATTGCAGTTTGGTAACAACAAAAAAGGACAATGCGAACATGATCAGTAGTCATCAGTATCATCAAAAGGCTCCTCCGCCGGACTACCAAGTGCATCATATACAAAAATGAACGATCTGGAGCCTTTCTGAAACACGGATAACAGTCAGTAGGTTTTCTGTACGACAATTTGTTTTCTTGAACTTAGGTTAACATAATGAGCAGGTGGTGATTGTAAGTCAAAAGTTTTCCATGTGTTTATCTTTCAGTCTGTCTGGATATCGAGGTTTCAAAAAGAAAAAAAAAAGGTGTGCTGCAGAAATCAGACTGGAGGCCAAGTTCAAACGAAGGTGCAGCTATCTGAATGAGTAGTTAGAACTCTGGGTAATAGGTCATATTTGATACAGTTCATTGGTTGGAACGTCAGCACCTTGTGGCTTGTGCGATCATGTTGCAAGACTAAATGTTATAGTAACTTTGAACACTCGCCATGCCCCTTCATCTTTTCACATTGTAAACATGGCTCATCTTGCAGTGGGGAAAACGAAAACCGTCAATATGCTCGGACAGGGCAAATGTACAAATGCACGCCACACTTTTAAGTTTTTGATTGGTAAAGATCTTTAAAAAATCATGTCCGCTCGTCATCCTTTTCCTTCCATGTACTTTGTATCCCTTCGCATGAAGCGTAAAGATTTGTAGCAGCGTCCTTTTTGGAAAGTTTGATTTATGTGGCGATCAGAGAATATTTTTAAATTAGCGGGGGAAAAAAAAAAACAACTCACATTTTAAGGAACCATAGTAACATATGGTACACTCAACATTAATAACGAGTTTTTCAAATTATTAATAATAAAGCAAAAAGTGATGACTTTTGCAGATGCTCTCTGATTATTTGTGGACTAAACATCTATTATAAGACAAATCCAGGCTTTGTTTTGTACTTTTAGTCTCATATTACAAATGACAGCTCTACAGATGTGGTGCTATTATGCATTTTCCCTGACTAAAGTGATTTGTACAGTAATTTCTTTCCGTCACACTGAATTACCTGTACACGTGCAGTGTGTCGTCAGTACTTTTTTAAGAGGGGGTGGAATTTGAAAGCTAGTCCAGGGAGGAGCCTTCCCTCTGAGTTTATCTGGAAGCGGAAGAACGGCAGTGAAGAGGTCGTGTGGCACAGCCGGCAGTACGACGAGTGAAACCTCCTCCATCATGAGTTCTGGAAGTGGAGAAACTACAACAGTGAAGACCAGGGAGGCCGCTGCTGCTGCTCCTGATTCAGCACCAGCCAAACAGGACTGGAAGGTGAGAGATCATCACAAACGTGACTCCTGTTGGCAGAGGCCGCTGTGTGTTCACCTGACGCCTAACTTGTCCCGCGTGTGTCTCACAGTGTCCCCTGAGCGACGCTCACGTCCACCGGGAAGATGTGAGGAAGGTGTGGAAAGAGTGCCAAGAGGAAAGCTTCTGGTATAGAGGTAATCTCCTTGAGAGATGAAGAACACCCCACGATATTTCTGAAAATGAGACATTCTCGCAACTTTAAAATTGTTTTTTAAAAAAAAAAAAACACAAAACAAAAAAAACTTCAACATGTTCTTCCATGTGTAGAAGAAGTCACTCATTCACTGAGACGTGTGTTTACATTTCTCTGTGGGTTTCAGAGCGAGGATCCCCCTCCATGAAAACTAAACAAAAGCAGAAATAGCTTCCACATGTGAACATTTTTGTTTTGAAAGTACCTTTCGGCTAAGTGACCCAGCCTGCATTGTCTTTGTTTCTGGCTGCGGCTGGGAGTGTCCCAAGATGTCCATGACGACGTAGATCGAACCGATTCAAAAAGAAAAAGAACAAAAAGCAAAGCAAGCCTGGTTCTACAAGAGTGACAAAGCAAACAAATGATTTGTCAAAGAGACGTCTGAATGAAAGCAACCTGAGGTGTTTCTGTAATGAATCAAAAGACAAGAGAACCAAAGTTACCGACATGGTGAATGAGAAATATTCTTGCCAATGTTGGCTGATTAGAAGTTAAAAAAACAAAACAGAACAAAAAACAGAAAACTTTTTTTTGTTTCATGTGGCGACAGTTTTTAATCTTTATCCCTTTTCTCTCTCTCTGCGCTCCTCCACTCACCGTCAACCATGCAGCTGCTTCTCCTCTTCCCTCGCCATGAACTTACGTAAACATGAACCGACAACAATCAACGCTTCCTCTATTTGTCCCTTTGCCCTTCATATAATCAGCCGTAGTATCACCACCACTCCAGGGGTCAAGGGTCGGAAAGGGGCGAAAGGCGATTGATTTACGGCGAGAAGGAAAAAACTGGATCTCGCAACTTGCTTTTGAGAACGTCCGTGTCATGATGAACAGTCTGACGTTTTACTGCTTTCAGAAATTAAGAGTGGAACGTCATTTATGTTTTAATGCAAATATTTATTCCCTTGTATTAGAGATACACTAGTCAGGTTTTCCATTTTTTGTTGTTGTTGTTTTGTTTTTTTTGTTTGTTTTTTTTTTGCGGCTAATTCTGATTTATTTTATATATTTTAAAATTTCTGTTCCAGAGATTGTTGCACACATGTGCTGCAGGCATCTGGACAGCTTCAAATTCCTGGGAAATTTAAAGAATTACAAATTTATACGTTAAAATATGTGTACCTAACCTTCATTTGATATTCAATAAACAAAAAAAAACAAAAAAAAAAATGCACCTGATGATGGTTGAAGCATTTGCTAATAAAAATGGTGGGAACTTTTGTTTTTTTGGGTGATAAACAAGAACCTGCTGATCTCCAGTCAAATTTAGTCATGGGAAAAATCATCCGATTCCTATCTCTGTCATTCATCTGTCATTGTATTCATTTTATTGGCATATCATTTATCCAAATTCCTTTTTTTTTTTTCAGCTCTGCCACTGTCTGTGGGCAGCATGGCTGTCACTGGCGGTCTCATCTACAATGGTGAACACTCCATTATTTCTCAAAAAACACCACAAACAATGTATTGCTCTGTTGGATTTCATTTAAGCGTATGTTTTTATTCCCATGAAGGTGTTTGGAAATCGTCAGCAAGGTTTGGCCCTTTCCCCAAACTAGCAGGTCTGTTCTATTTTGTTTCTGCATGAGGGGATTTTGTGAGTTATAATGATGACATTCAGTAAATGGTGAGTTTTACGTGTTTCCTTTTCAGTCGCGGGGCTCCTCGGGTTCGCAGTGGGAAAAGCTTCGTCTATTGGAACTTGTCGAAGCAAGTTCCAGGAGCTCGGTATTAAAGACGGCCCGGGAACCGGGCTCTGGTCCAGAAGAGGTCCGTCCGGTCCAGGACACAGGTGGGCACGGCGGTGGCTTTTCAATGTATAACCGTCTCACTGTTTTCAATATCTCACAGAGTTATTTGTCACACTTTGTATGTACGTCTACATCTACATCCAAATTCTCCTTTTTCTGTTTTCACAAAAAGAACGAAAGAGTTCAGAAACTGTATTTTGCTGAACAGTCCGGATCAGGACTGACCAGTCCAGTCACTTTTGGATCTCGAAATGTGTAATCTAAAAAGAACTGAAATAGTTCTTAAGTATGGGACAAACCTTTGGGTCATCTGTTCTATCAGCCACCAGCATAACACAGAAAGGAACACAATCATTATTAACTAAACATAAAGAACAGCATTACTAGTGCTTATAATTTTCCTATCTCAACAGACGCTGCCATCATGAGTGTGACGAATGCAAGAAAAAACCTCAAGCTGCGCCACCAGAGCAAGCCCAAAGTTAAACGTACACAATGCTAAGCTCAGTTCTACAAAAATGAGAGCAAGAACAAACATTTTCAGCAACATTTATGATTTTTTTTGTCTTTTCAATCCTTACCTTCATTCATTTTCCATGTTGTGCTTTTGTTTTCTTTGCATTTTCAGGCATGGGAGGAAGCAGCTGTGTTCATTTACCTGTTGCAGCATGTCTGGATATTGAATGTGAATGTCCTCCATGGAAGCGTTCTAGTGTCCACTAGTGTGTTCTTTTTTGTTTTGTTTGGTTTCTTCTCCATAAAACCCACTAGAGGGCGCAAGAAGACTTTCAATAGAAATGCAAATGTTTTCTTTGCTTTATCTGAGTAAATGCAACCTTGTAAGCAAAGAGTGCAAAGTCTCTTTTGTAGGTTTAATTGTTATGACATTATCCTGTTCCAAACAAACAGGAAACTTCCTAAGATATAATCTGAGCAGGTAACCTATGCTACCCAACGTTTTTGTTTTTTGCCAGCTGATCAAATGATAAAAACTTTGTCATTTTTATTTATGTACACTGAAGAGAAATGTGTCATTTTACGGTGTTGAATCATCCTCCTATTGCAACATGACACACTTATGACTTTATTTGCTTTGTAGCAGAAGACAAGGTGTGATTCTTTCCTTATAAGTGCCTCACATCTGATGAGGTTGTCTCTCCTCCACAGCCAAGTAGGCTTCTGTTTGCAGTATTTTTCTTATCATTAATAATAACTCATTGTGAATGATGAGTTGGAAAATGTATTTTAGTAGTTTGATTATATACAATGCAATATCTATAATTTAATCAAGGCCCTTCAGATCAAAGTCCTATTTATGACAACGGTCTAAAAAATTCTGTCCCGACTTTTGGTTATGATCTGAATTACCAATCAAAGAAAAACTGATTTATTTTGATCCTTGGACTATTGACTAATGGACCACAAACCGAAATGAATCGCCTCCGAACCAGGAAATAAAATATATGCAGAGTGGAAGATAAAAGCAGCAGAAATGCCTTATGAAAGATTTTAAAAACGTTTAGGTCGTTCTTTCTGTTTCTGAGTTGTGGTTAATACTTGACAGCAATTACACAGAGACGACTGTTAAATATCAAACACTGTGCTTCATAATGGATGTAACAAAAACACAGCATTTTATCCAGCTCACAAAAACATGACTGTAATCCAGTCAGATTAGAAGGAAAATGGGTTTGCAAGTGGTTGCTTCAATGTATTTAGTTAAATAAAAAAATATTGTGCTTAAATTATGTCGGCAAATATTTTTTTAAAGACTTTTTAACTTGACAATTTTAAAACAGAGATCAATCAAAAATAAATGTAAGTGACTATTTTCAGATTTCTGTTAATGACTAAAAAATTTTTGACGATGAAATATTTATTCCCATTAAAGGTGACTGTTTATTATTATTATTATTATTATTATTATTATTATTATTATTATTATTATTGTTGTTGTTGTTGTTGTTGTTGTTGTTGTTGTTGTTGTTGTTGTTGTTATTATGCTGCTATTACAGTATTACAGAAGTATTTATGAATTTGTTTAAATGCTGTAACACTGCAACCACAAATCACAACTTGTATTTTTTTAAGTTTATTTTAATTTAATTACAATTACAAAACATTTCAAATTTATTTAACTTATGTTCACATTTTTAGATATCCATCAAATCATAATTTTATCACCAGAAACGCTTACAAAAATAAGAAATTTGCCCACTAAGAGAAAATCTTAAACCACTTGCCAGCATTTTTATGTCTCATTCAGCCATGTTAATTGTAGTTTGTTTGAGGTCCCCGCCCATCATAGCACATATCGGTGTACTCCGGAAAGCAAAACAAATGTACAACTCTGCCAATGCCGTCCTCCGAAAGACGTCATCCAATCAACAAGTAATCAGCTTAACGTTGGAAAGTAATTTATCCAATCAGAAAACTGTGCTACATGTAGGCGTATGTTTTTACACCCAATCACAATCAAGAAGGAGGAGCCAAAAGCCCTGCCGTTGACTCTGACAGAAGACCTCCACCGACTCACAAACCGACTGCGAAAAAAAGAGAGAAAAAAATCACACCACTACGCAAATCCTTCCAATGGAGGAGGGCCAGGACGTTCAAGCTCGCTCGGCAAATGAAAAGAACGTCTGCAAGCTAGCGACCTAGCTCAACTAAAAGGAACAAGAAGCAAAAGTTGTAAGTAACGTCAACATTCCAAATACCGCTGAAATTAAGAAAAAAAGAGTTTTCTGCCAAACGCAGCTGGCGTTGACCTGAGTTATTAACTTTGTTGGGATTAACGTTAGCCTTTCAAAATGGGCTGCCGTAGCATGCTAAAGAAGGAGTTTGGCTGTTCTGCTAGTGTTTGAGTTAATCGCCTTCCCTCTTTGCAAGTTAAATGGTAAACACCGCTCACGGACGTGCTGTCATTGCTTGTCTCGCTTCCTGGCGGCTACATTAGCCCCTCACATTTTGTGTGTTGTTGGCTTGCGGAACGTTATTTCAGCCTTTACAACTGGCTGGTTGAGCTAAGGCAAGTTGCTGGTGCTAGTTAGCTCCTCGCTCAACACTAGCAGTTCCCTCTGTAGAGTGAGAACGCTAGGCTAAGATGCTAACTAAAGCTCACTGTAAACCCTATGCGTCTTGTTTTGTTTTTAAACGAATGTTAGCTTGTTGTTGTGTGCGGCGTTAGTGTTTGCAAGGAAGCAAAAAATGATGACCTAACCGGCTAAGGAAGTTCACCCGCAGCAGTCAAAACAACCAAGCATTTACGCCTGTGTATTTTTGCAGAAGTCTTTTGAAAGCTACAACATAACCGAGTTGTACATAACAACAAACGACAACAAATATTGTGTTAGTCTGGGGTAACTTTAGAAAAACAAAACGACTACGTTTAAGTCCAAGAGTCTGTAACATGTCTGAGCACGGTGACTCTTATGCAATAGCATAACATCAGGCGAACTTTCAGCTCTGCATCTGACGCTACTCGGATAAAAAAGCATTTGTTCAGCGTCTCTTGGATACAGACAGAAAGGAATCTGGTCAGTCTGCTGTGTGTGGGGGGCAGAAGGGCAGCTATGTAAGAGGAAGGCGCCTTGACAGATGAAATACCGGTTTGTCTCACTCCCACGACTATATTAACACAGATGATGCTCTTAAATTTTGTTCTCTCTCTCTCTCTCTCTCTCTCTCTCTCTCTCTCTCTTCAATTAAGTTTTGTGACAAATATGTACAAGTATTCATCCCCCTTTTTGCTTTCCTCTTTGCTTTCCTCTTTTTTTTTTTTTTGCCCCACGTTTGACGATTTTGTTGTTTCATTGCGTGGAAAGAGATTGATACTTTTTTTTTTTTGGACATCTTTTTCAAAAACATTAACATTAATGAACAAGCGGCATCACAGAGCAGGCAGACAGGTCAGGGATTAAATTGACGATTTAAGGCAAGTTTGGGTCAGGTTATAAAGCAACGTCCCAAGCTCTGGTTAACCTGTTTTCTGAAAATGGGAAGTGTTGGAAAAAGTGAAGAGGAGTGACATTAAATGCAGGAAGCGAACCTGTTTAGATGCTGCGAAAGACTTTAGACTTGGGTGAAGGTTCACGATATTGGAGGCCAATGACCCTAAACACGCTGTCGGATCTACAGTATAATGATTGCAATTAAAGCATATTCACATGTTTGACTATCTCGGTCAAAGTCCAGATATAAGTCCGATTGATAAATTTGTGACAAGACTCGAAAAGAGTTCAGAGACGCTTCCCCGTCCAATCAGATTCACGTCGGACTATTTTGCAGAGATGAACGGGACGAAACGTAAGTCCTCTGGATGCGTGAAACCGTCAGAGACGTCGCCCCAAAAGACTCGCAGCTCCGACTGCAACAAAAGTGTTGAATAAAAAGTATTGACTCAGCATTTGTGAGTAACACACACAAAAAACAACATGTATATTTCTCCCTCTACTTGAGGACAAAGGGATACTCCTCTTTGTGTCGGAGTATCGGTAATAACTACAGCTAAAATAGATTAAAGTTTCTAACTGTAACATGGCGAAATGTGCAGTGCTGAGCCTTCTTTCAGGGTGACAGAAAGGAATCCTCTGTCGAGTGAAATAGGTAGGCCAAGATGCTAAACGGAGCTGGCGTTGACCTGAATTACTAACTTTGTTGAGATTAACTTTGTTGTTGGCTAACGACATTTTCTAGATGAGGTTTTGCAGTATAGTGAAAACACTGACCCGTCACTACAACAAAAAAACAACAACAAAAAACTAAGCCTTTGATGGCAGTGCAGATGTGTACTTTACATGCAACGGCTTGAGGGAAATCCCCCCAGATTGCTGCGACCCATCTATCTGTGATTATCTCGGGCACAATTCCAGTGAATTAGTGTGTTTGTTTTAATCTGGTAAGGCATTAATGGCATTGAAGAGTATGGGGATGGAAAAACCAAGCCCTCTAAAACACCCCCACAGTGGCCTCTCACTAAGCTGCCCCCTGCAAGGATTAACTGTTAACTCAGCATTTCAGCAATCACTGCAAATGATTCACTCAATCTCTTTAACATTTCATGTATCAATTGATGTAAAAAAAAAAAACAAAAAAACAAAAGTTCAGCTCCTGTATTGATTTTAAAAAATACCCTTTTTCAATATTAATACACAACGTCCTCATGTAACCTCTCCAGACGCATCTACAGTCGGTTGTTTGCTGTTATTACAAAGCTGGACCCAACCTGAACCTGGACAGAACAGTTGGAGTCATTTAGATCTGTGTGTTTGCATTTGGTCATGTCGCTATTATTGGACACCTGAACAAATAGCATTTTGAGGAACTGCACGCACACACGCACACACACACACACACACACACACACACGACTAAAAACCTCACTGTTTGCCCACGAAAGAACTGAATGCAAGCACCAAACTATGAGATTGCAAAATCCTGCACTAAGGGTTGGAGTTAAAGCACATTTTTCTCTGGTACGTAATATTCACTTGTTTGTTTTAAAGGCTCGCACATCAACAGAAACTTAATACGCAAATCTTGATATGAAAAATGGCATTTTCACGATTTTAATGATTCATATACCTCACACTTTATATTAGAACCACTAACGTCAAAGTATCTGTTGGTGTTCAGGTTTTTGCATTAATGAAAATTTGAAAACAATGCTGTGCTGGTTACTTTAGAGTAGCCTTTTTTTTTGTAGTTACAGCTTCAGGCCTTGTGGGATGTGCCTCTACCGCCTTTGCACACTTAAAAATGTCATCTTTTTTCACGCATTCTTCTTTAGACTGTGAAGAGATATTGAATGGAGAGCATCTGTAATTGGCAAGTTCTATCCGCGGATTCTTAATTTTTAGTGCAGACTTTGTTTGGACCATTGCAACACATGAATATGTACCTCAAATATATTCTCCCCAGGATTTTGTTACAAACATCTCCATCCTCTTTCCATCAGCTCTAACCAGCCTGCCTGTCCCAACTGAGGAGAGGTACGTGATGTCATCACCATCACGCTCCTCAATAAAAATGGTACCGTCAGGGTAACGTGCACCATTAAGCTAAGTTTAGTTCTTATGTAGAGGTGAAAAAAAAAGATCTATTTCATGTATAAATGCAATTCCTAGTCCTGGGATTTCTGAATCGATTCAAGATGCTCCAAAATCAATTTTAAAATGCATTTACTGCTCCTTCGCTTTATGCATTACGTGACACGTCACCGCAGAAGGCCGACTCGCCAACCGTTTGTATTTTGAATAATTCCTTGGTCCTTTTTTTTATTATTATTATTTCAGGCAGCTAAGCTAACCTAATACTGGGGATTTAAATTACAGAATTTGATGCACAAACCCCTTTTTGCTTAAATGTAAAACTGATGGAATTTTGTATCATATGGAACCTGATAGAATTGTTTTAAATGATGGTTATTTATTTACAGTCTTTTCCTCTTGTCAGTCACATAATTTAAACAGAATCTCTAGACAAACATTTATTTTTTGGAATTAAAATTAGTTTCTGAATCGAGTCGCTAGACATTGAAGGACTCTTTGACCTTATGTGACCCGAAAATTATTTTTTTTGTAAAGCTGCCAATCTCATACCAGAAATATATATATATATATATATATATATTTCAAAATCAAACTTGGTCTGCT
>VMRN01000626.1:0-23955 GCA_010277015.1 Poeciliopsis turrubarensis
TGGTTCTCACACTCACTAGTCCTCTGCCTCCTTCCTTGCGGCTCGTGGTGGGTCTGCTCTGTTGTTCTTATTACCCTGCCATTGGTTTCTGTTATGGTGTTGGTAGGGATTGTTCTCAATGCTGCATTCACATTCTCAATGAGACTTTCTGATGGTACTTCACTCAGCCATTGTAATTGGCACCGAGGAGGTCTGGTTGTCATTCGGGTCATGATTCTCTCTCTCAGGTCAGCAGCTGTCTCGTTCAGCTCTGATTCGCTCAATGGGGCCGTGTATCCCCTCACTGGGTGGGGACTTGTAGTTAAGTCCCCACAGTTCTGACATCCAGGTTCCTCCATTTTGGCGTAGCATTTGTATCTCGTCAATCTCAGGTTGTGATAGCAGTTGCCGTTTGCGGATGTTGGAACACTGAGCTACTAGCTGTTTAGCGCTTAGTGTTGACTGGGGATGTCGAAGTAACCATTCCTTCCCCAGTCTTTGCATGTAACCTCTCTGATTAGGGTTACTTGAGTAGTAGCATTCCAACAGATCCACATTTTCATCTCTCGTCCATTTCCGTCTTGTTCCAGTAGCTCTGGTTCCCCAACACCTGACGCAGACTGATGTCTTATCTATTGAGCTATCCAGTCAGCTATACAACAAAACAAATAAAACGTCTACCGGGTCAGAAAGTGGTGATGAAGGCTACCAGACTGAACCCTTACACTGAAAAATCAATAAAACAGATTCTGGCTTTAAAAGATCAACCATCAGTTACTTTAAATAAAGAAAAAAGTGATTTAGAGTTGTACTTTAATGGATATGTGGATGAATAGTATCTATATGTCCAAGTTTGATTGAGTTAACGTAATTATTCTATAGCAGCAGTACGGCTTTGCATGACATGTAAAATAATAGTCTTTTTGCCCTCCAGCGTTGTCCGCATGCGCAAAATTTCCTTATGTAAACAATAACATGCAGGGGATCTGTATTTGTAAATCTGATTATGATTAAGTCAGTGCCTCACCAAATACTAACCTCACCCATGTCACTGATACATACATGTACACGCATACATACACTGACAGATATCACATTACCTCTTCAACAGTAAATGGTATCCCAATTAACAAAAAAGAAAAAGCATTGCAAACCAAACAAATAATGAACAAAATACCAAAACAAAACATGCAAGGAAAGGTCAAATTAAACCTGGAGAACAGGCAGGCTGGTGACAAGCTCACACAACCTCACAAGGTTGACCGTCCCTTGGTGGATGCAACCAAATAGTTTTGGCTGCCTCTAACACTGAATGCAGCAGACTGGATACAACTGGATACAACCAGAGAACTAATGTGGAGAGAACTAACTATTTGGAGAGCAGCTTGTTTACAGTGCAAAGGCTTTCTATGGAGACATAATGGGAATATCCAAGGTACTTAAAGACATTTGTCTGAAGGCCTATTCTTGACCATTCATACAGTCTTTCATTCCCCCATCACAATACAAAAGAACAGCCTTTTGGTCCCTTCCCCCTTCAGTAACCCAACATACCGTCCACCTCCAGTCCTATTTTTTGCAGATGAGGTGCCAAGCCAGACTGTCTGCTCTGATTAAGCAGAAGCATGAAGCACACTATGTTAGAATAATTATGTTTTGTTATCATTCTTACATATATATATCATTCTTACATTTGTAGTTTTAATAGGTTTAGTATTCACATCCCTGAGAAAAGGAACTTGTTAGACTTTGGAGCTGCAGCTGCGTATAGACCTTGAAGCTGCAGCCACTTCTTATCTTGGGATACTCCTTAGACTGCCTCCCTCCACATTCCTTTCCTGCTATACTTTGTAATAAAGGACCAGTTCTGCTGCAGAAAGTCAGAACGCATGGCAGACACCTTGAGGAACTGGTTTGCTGTGCCTTCTCCTTTTGCAAAAGACTTGCTTAAAAACTCAAACGTTGTCTGTGGTTCTCTTTTCATGTAGGTTGAGAAAATACCTATCACACTATCTCTCACATAAAAATTTATCAAAAGGTGTGGCATATAAACACGACTATTAATATATCATAGTATGCAATAGGAAATATTTTTATGTACTTTGAGAAAAATCTAAACTATGAAAAAAATTTATTATTTAATAGGTTTTTCTCATTTTATTTTCATCCGGCCTTGAAAACAGTAGTAATGACAATAAGATTTTTAAAGATTATAGCTAACAGTGGGAGGTTATTTCCTATTTCAATTTTATGACATGAAAAAAAATTGGTGAAAAAGTCACTAAGTTGTAAACCATCCAAATCAATGGAGAGTTGATTTGGATGGTTGATTTTGGATGGACCTGTCTCTCATGGCAGAGAAAAATGGGGACAGTGGCTGATTTTTAGAAATTTTTTGTAATAGTCATCAGTATATCACCCGAGAGGGCGGGGTTCGAATCCAGTCTGGGTCCTTAGGCAAGACCCTTCAAGCTACTGCCTACCTCATACGATGAGAGATACTAAGATGCGTAACATGCCGGCTCAGACGTCGCCCGGCCAAACAAGGTCTGCGTCAGGTGTTGGGGAACCAGAGCGCCTTGATGACAAATGGGCTACTGGAACAAGACGGAAATGGGCGAGAGATGAAAATGTGGATCTGTTGGAATGCTACTGAATGGCTACAACAGATCCCAGGAACAACATCAGACATCTCAGTTTAGAAATGTGCAGTCCTTGGCACAGCCAAGATACTGAGCAGGACCCTAAAGCTCCCAGGCCTCTGGTAGAGGACCCGCGCTGAGGACAAGAACCACCTGTGCTGGGTGAGAAGGGAATTTATATATATATATATATATGAATTCCCCCTTTAGAGAGAAGGATGATCAGAAAATGGATGGATGGATGGATAATTATTTTTCACCAGGGCACGGCGGCGCAGATTTCTGAAAAACTAGTCCCTTAAAACTCGAGCAACCAAAACAGACTCAGAGTCTTGACAGAATCGAGCCACTAAAGCCACATTAGCAGCATTAAATTAAATCTCCCATTTGTTGCGTTCCTCTGCGCTCAGTGCAGTGGATTTAACTCATTCGCAGAGTCGGTCCAAGGCTATATGAGGCCATGAGCAGAATTTGACTTAGAAGCCCCTCTTGCTGTTAAAAACATCAGCATATCCAACAGCTTCCATCTTAAATTTAGTGAAATCTGGGAGAGGGGGAGTAGTTTAATTGGCCAGCCTAAAAAAAAATTATAATTGCAGTTTACTAATTTGTACTTGAGAACAAATAAAGCTGAAACACAAAACTCAAAATTAATAGCATCAGATTGTATCTGTGGTAAGAAAACAATCTATGAATATTGTTCTTTGAACTTTTACGAAGTAAACTTGCCAGCTTCTTAAAATCTTAAATGTTAATATTGTTTAAATGTTAAATAATTTACAATCTTTTAATGAATGTATGCTGAAACCATAAAATCAAATTAAGCAGCACTGATACTCTTAATAAACAAATGTTACATTTATTTATCTGTGGTCTTTGTTCAAATATTAGCATTTATTGGGCCCCAGAAGCTCTAGGGGGCCTTATGGAGCCACTGACTAAATTTGGATTAAACAGAAATGCAAATCATTGATATTAATTTTAATTGTATTTTTTTTATTTGTAATTAGGATTCTATTGTTGTGAGTTCAAATAGCGTTTCACTGGTGATGAAATGCCGTAACAGTAATATTTTTACATTTCCTGTCAACTTAACATCTTTTAATACAAAAACAGTGGACTTCCTCGGCTTAGCAAATTTTGTGGGGAAACCCTGCTTTAGTTATTTCCTGCTTCAACTGAAAATCCACTTTAGAAAACTTCAAGTGTAGAAATGTAGTCATTCATGTTGAAGTTGGGAGAGAGGAGAAAACATGACTGGTTTGCTGTCTCTTACTCTGCAGACGTGGAGTCATAAAACCAATGTCTGGGGTCATGAACCCTCCCAGCCACGAAGCAAGAAAACTGCCTGCCTGACCTCAAATCTGTTCTCTGCTGTTTCTGATCGCTCCTCAGCACACGAAACATGTCACACGCAGTTAGTGACAAAATTATATAAATAAGCTAAATTATGGAAAATCAGTTAATGTATTAAATGTGTTTTAGCCATTTTATTAGCAACATACAGACAGGAGGAACATGCTCTCATAGAATGGCAGTCAGCACAATTCGTGAGAGGTTGCGTAATCCAAAGTGATGCTCAGCTCACTGCCTACAGGAAGAACCAATCCACTGCTGATGCCATTTCATCAGTGATCCACAAAGCCCTCATCCACCTGGAGAGCAGGAACTCCTACATCCGTCTGCTCTTTCTGGATTTCTTCTAAGCCTTCAACACCATCATCCCACAGACCCTGGTGCAGAAGCTCTCCTCTCTTGGACTGAGTTCCATATTCAGGAACTGAATTCTGGACTTCCTGACCAACAGACCTCTGATTGTCAGGATCCACAACACCGATTCCTCCTGCATCACCCTCACCCTCATCAGGCTGAGGAACAGTTTCTTCCCTTCAGCCATCAGACTCCTGAACTCAAGCTGCAGCTAATGCAGCTTCACCTCATAGATGATTTATACACAGACACAAAATTACACGTCTCTCAAATTTCTTTATTGTTCATTTATTTTTTAGTGAAGTGGATATATTCATCTGGGACCTGAGTACAAATTTTGCACCACAAACTATTAAGGTGATATGACAATTTTAAAAAATCCTTGAAACTACACGCAGACTTGTTCCCATAGCAACTGACAACACCACTCTCTTTCAGGATTCTACATCAATCAACACTCAAAACTTTGCACAAAGATCAGAACATTCAGTCTGTTGCAGTGGTATATTAGCTACGGTTACTATTAGCTAATCTAACAGCAGTTTGAAGGCAATGTTTCTTTTCTGAATTCTTTACATATAGAAGCCCACAACAAGCACATTTCATTACAACACTAAACAAAACTTTTTATTCCCATCTTCCTTTACTTATAAATTAAGTCCATGCACCGCACAAAAATATCTGTTCGTCGAAAGTCAAATCTATGCTCGACATCCCAAACGTTTTTTGTACGACCTGGTTTTAAATGAGTGGTCGACTGCTCATGCTTGGTGAGGCTTCTTTTGGAGATTCTTTAAGTCACACAATTCCATCTGACTCCACAGTGTCACACATTGAGAAATGAATGCAAGGAAAGCAGAAAAGGCTATTTCTAGCAGCACATCCACAAAGCCTGTCTTTTCTTGTATACCACTCTGTTTGAGAAGAGTGGTACCCTTCTTTGAATTGTGCTTGTGTACTTTCATTTTGGGCCATAACACGTTTTGTTATGCCCCAATGATGAATGGCAATTTTGGACTTATTCTTCCCTCGCCCGAACGTGGCCACCGGTGCCCCACTCTGGAGCCAGGTCCAATCCTTAGGTTGCAGAAGCTGTCTCTTGGGACGTTGAATGTCACCTCTCTGGTGGGGAAAGAGCCGGAGCTGGTGTGTGAGACTGGGAGGTTCCGGCTAGAGATAGTCGGTCTCACCTCGACACATGGCTCTGGAACCAGTCTCCTTGAGAGGGTCTTGGCATACTTCCATTCTGGAGTTGCCCATGGTGAGAGGCGTCAGGCAGGCGTGGGCATACTGTTGCTCCCCATCTTGGCACCTGTACATTGGGGTTCACCCCGGTGAATGAGAGGGTAGCCTCCCTCCGCCTTACAACAGTTTGTAAGCAGTTTTGTGCTTACAAACTATTATTTGTAACCACAAACAACAGTTTGTGCTTACAAGCCGAATGACAGTTCAGTCTACCCACCCATTTTGGAGCCCTTAGAGGAGATATTGAAGAGTGCCCCTCCTGGGGACTCCCTTATTCTGCTGGGGGACTTTAACGCTCGTGTGGGCAACGACAGTGAGACCGGGAAGGGCATGGTTGGGCGCAACGCTCCCCCGATTAGTGTTCTGTTGTTGGACTTCTGTGCCCACCACGAATTGTCCATAACCAACACCATGTTCAGGCATAAGGGTGTTCATATGTGCACTTGGCACCAGGACACCCTAGGCTGCAGTTCGACGATCAACTTTGTCATAGTTTCATCAGATCTGCGGCCATATGTCTTGCGGAGTTGTCCACTGACCACTGCCTGGTGGTGAGTTGGCTCCAGTGGTGGGGGAGGATGCCCGTCAGACCTAGCAGGCCCAAACGTGTTGTGAGGGTCTGCTGGGAATGTCTGGCGGAATCGCCTGTGAGGCGGAGCTTTCACTCCCATTTATGACAGAACTTCGAACACGTCCCGGAGGAGGTGGGGGACATTGAGTCTGAGTGGACCATGTTCCGCGGCTCCATTGTCGAGGCCGCTTATCGGAGCTGTGGCCGCAAGGTTGTCGGTGCCTGTCGCGGCGGCAACCCTCGAACCCGTTGGTGGACACCTTTGGTGAGGGATCCCATCAGGCTGAAGAAGGAATTCTATTGGGCCTTTTTGGCCTGTGGGACTCCAGAAGCAGCTGATGGGTACCGGCAGGTGAAGTGGGATGCGGCTCGGGTGGTTGCTGAGGCAATCACTCTGGTGTGGGAGGAGTTCGGAGAGGCCATGGAGAAAGACTTCCGTATGACTTCGAGGCGATTCTGGTGCGCCATCCGACGTCTCAGGAGGGGGAAGCAGTGCAGCACCAACACTTTTTATAGTGGGGATGGGGTGCTGCTGACCTCAATTCAGAACGTTGTGGGTCGGTGGGCAGAGTACTTTGAAGACCTCCTCATTCCCACCAACATGGCTTCCATTGAGGAAGCTGAGCCAGGGGACTCTGGGTTGGGCTCTCCAATCTCTGGAGACGAGGTCACCGAGGTGGTTAAAAAGCTCCTTAGTGGCAGGGCTCCGGGTATGGATGAGAGTCGCCTGGAGTTCCTTAAGGCTCTGGATGTTGCAGGGTTGTGTTAACGTGACTCTGTAGTATTGCATGGACGTCGCAGGCAGTCCCGCTGGATTGGCAGACTGGGGTGGTGGTCCCCCGGTTCAAAAAGGGGGACCGGAAGGTGTACTCCAATTATAGAGGGAACAAACTCTTAAGCCTCCCTGGTAAGGTCTATTCAGGGGTACTGAGAGGAGGGTTCGTCGGATAGTTGAACTCAGGACTCAAGAAGAGCAGTGTGGTTTTCGTCCTGTCGTGAAACACTGAACCAGCTCTACACCCTCGGCAGGATCCTGGAGGGTGCATGGGAGTTCACCCAACCGATCTACATGCGTTTTGTGGACTTGGAGAAGCCATTCGACCATGTCCCTTGGCGAGCCCAGTGGGGGATGAGGGGAGGTTCTCCGGGAGCATGGGGTACCGGGCCCTTTGATTCGGGCCGTTAGGTTCCTGTATGACCGGTGTCAGAATCTAGACCGCATTGCCGGCAATAAGTCAGGCTCATTTCCGGTGAGAGGTGGACTCCGCCAGGGCTGCCCTTTGTCACCGATTCTGTTTATTACTTTCATAGACAGAATTTCTAGGTGCAGCCAAAGTGTTGAGGGGATCCGATTTGGTGGTCTTGGGATTGCATCTCTGTTTTTGTAGATGATGTGGTCCTGTTGGCTTCATCAGGTAGTGATCTGCAGCCCTCACTGGAGTGTTTTGCAGCCGACTGCGAAGCGGCTGGGATGGGGATCAGTGCCTCCAAATCCAAGGCCTTGGTCTTGAGCTGGAAAAGGGTAGAGCACCTTCTCCGGGTCGGGGGGTCAGGGGGATGTCCTGCCCCAAATGGAGGAGTTCTAGTATCTTGCGATCTTGTTCATGAATGAATGAGGGAAGAAGGGAGCGGCAGATCGACAGGTGGATTGGCGCAGCGTCTGCCGTGAAGCAGGCGCTGTATCAGTGGTGAAGAGAGAGCTGAGCCAAAAAGCGAAGCTCTCGATTTACCAGTCGATCTACGTTCCCACCCTCATCTATGGTCATGACTGAAAGAATGAGGTCCCGTATACAAGCGGCCGAAATGGGTTTCCTCCGTAGGGTGGGCTCTCCCTTAGAGATAGGGTGAGAAGCTCAGTCATCCGGGAGCGACTCTGAGTAGAGCTGCTGCTCCTTCAACTGGGTCAGGATGCCTCCTGAATGCCTTCCTGGTGAGATGTTTCAGGCACATCCCACCGGGAGGAGGCCCCAGGAAAACGCAGGACACGTTGGAGGGACTATGTATCTCAGCTGGCCTGGGAACACTTTGGGATTCCCCCAGAGTAGCTGGAAGTAGTAGTCGGGGAGAGGGAAGTCTGGGCCTCCCTTCTGAAGCTGCTACCCCCACAACCCGACCCCAGATAAGCGGAAGACATTGGATGGATGAATGGATGGATGTTTTGTTATGGTTTACAAATCATGTTTCACAGATACAACTATCCAAAGTTACACACAAAGAGACGTACACAGATCACAAATGGAGTATATTACACCCACAAGTATTCTGTGACTATTTTCTCTCCACATGCAAGTGTTACCTGTAGTTAAAATAATTAAATAAAATATGTAATGCATACTTAGACAACTGTCAGATCGAATCTTATTTTAACTTGCATTACAAGTTAAAATAATATTCTTGATATCTGAGAATTATTCATGAAGGATAAAATTAACATTAATTTATTGAAGAGTCAACCATCGATCAAACTCGTGCTGAAGATATTTATTTTGCATTCTGTCAGGAGTATAGAAATCAACACAAAATATGTCAAATAAAGAGTAGTCTTCCATTTCAGAGTTTACATCAACCTTCATATTCTGAACGGAATATTTATGCTAAAATTGTGTTTAGCATTTTCAACATATACCACCACCTCATAACCGTACTACTGCGTCCCTATGAGGCTAATGAGTCAAAGCAGGATGGGACTTGCTGTTCACATCTACATCAGAAGATGCCACAACATTAACTAACAGGAAGGAACAACAGAACAAAACACATAAAACTTTCTTTTTTAAATTCTTGACAATTCAGTTATTCCTTACAATGTTTGTACATCTGAAATACACAGCAGCTAGCATTAGCGCAATTAAGTATGATAAGTAAGGGGATAAGTGAGGGAAATGAAGGAATTTCATATAGCAGACTGCTCTCAAACATTACCCAAGTCCTCCACACCCTCCCCAACAACATTAAAGTAGGTTCATCATCTACTTTACAAATCAACAGACTTAAAGATTCAAGATGACTACATTTTTAAATTGTTGAGTCTTCCATATTGATAAGCTTTGAAGATATTTTTACAGTGAAAATATTTTCTTGCTCTGATTATGCCAAGTGAATGGTTGTCAGTGAGGTTAGGATTGAAGGGGTTATGCAGTGCCAAATAGAGCACTGAATCCCTGCTTGAATGAAATCAGCTTATTTGGAAGCAAAATAAATAATAATGATAAGAAGGATAAGTATTATGGAACACACTATGGCAAGAATACACATCTTCTTCCTGGATTTTTGCTATGACAGAGAGAACAGAGAGTTGATTATTGGTTAGGATTTTACAGAAGAGTGGCAAAGAAAAAAGCTAAAACTGTCTCACCTGGTAGTATGCGGCCCTCTGGAGCTGTTCTGCTCCTCGTTCTACATGAACTTCAGCATTTTCCACATTAGCCTCAATACTGTCTGCAAAAGGCATACAAAGGATATCACATCAGAAATAAGTTTAATTTCTCAAACATCCTAATTTTCTGAACTCTCCACTTTAACGAAACAATAACAATATTGAAACTTATATAATGCACACTGACAATTAAAAAATTACTTTAGGTCAATACACATATTAATATTTTAAAAAACAAACAAATTTTACTTCTCTATGTCCATGTTAATGTTCTGAATTATTTTTATAGTTATTATTATAAACCACCTGCTATACAAAACTCACTAAAGTGTTCCTCTAAAAATCACAACAATTTCGCAAGCAAGTAAAATTTAAACTGTTTTCTGTCACTAATTTAGCATAACTACTTTAAAGGATTGTGTGTTATTTTAGAAGTGGACATCCCAGTGGGTAACCACCACAAACCAAAGTCAAAAAGGTTATTGAAAACTGTAAAACTGAACACAAGATGAAGGAATTAGAGAAAAGAAGAATATTTATTTCTTCCGTATTTTTTCTCCGAAGAGTTTTTTTTTGCAGCGCTAGTGGCTAGTATTTTTTACAGTAGGCAGACAGGAAAGAGGGCAAGGAGAAAGGGGAAGAGATGCGGCAAAGGTTGCCGGGACCAGGAGTCAAACCCGCGACGTCCGCGTCAAGGACTAAGGCCTCCAAACGTGGGGCGTGCTAACTCCCTGCGCCACCACAGTATGCCCCCAGAAAGAAGAATATTAACAGAATGACTGCCAGTGTTACTCACCAATCATCTCTCCCTGGTCGTGAATCATAACTGCCAAGTCCTTAAAGATCTGGTTTACGTCCATAATGTCAGACTGAAAAACAGTAAAGCAAAGACTCACTTATGGAACCTGTACAGACACTCCCCCTTTCTCTCACCTCCTGGTTCACCATAAACATAGCATGAATACTAAGGCTAGTTAACATGGCCACTGATGATTGGCGATAAACGGTTTTCCTGGAATGGTGAGTTGCTTCTTCACCATTCGCACTTTGTACGATGTCGATGACTGACAGTGCTAACACCCTCTTCCTTGCTCTAACTAGTTGTTTTTTGACTCGAACCAGTGCATTTCTGCAGAGGGAAATGGTAGTTCATGCTATCTCCCTCATACTTAAATGTTAGGGTTAGACACAGTGACAGTTTTAACAAATATAGAAAATACGTATTTTTGTAAAATACATATAGGGCAGTGTCTTCAATATGTCATATACATATACATCCAATGTCCGAGTTAGTTGTGTATGTTTTTTTTTAATATATGCTGTATTTGAAAACAAAAAAATAACTGTGTTAATGAGACTTATGTTGACCCGCAATGTTTGCTGTGAATTCTGAAGGCGAAGCCGCTGCGCTGTCGAGCGGTCCAAACCAATGACAGTCTGAGTTAGCGCGTGAAGCTGAAGCTGCAACATATTCTTTTATTGGTCTGTGTTTAAGGCATTAACAAAAAAAAAACATCAGCATCAGGAAAAAATTGGAAAAAAAAAACAACCCAAAAAACAGTCTTTGACTTTGAGCAATTTTTCTGACTTTTCTCAGCTGCCCACAAAGAATGATCTGTTTCTTCTTCTTTTAATTCTGCATAATATAATTAGTAATATTAAATAAATATTGGTTTATTTAATCAATATTTGCAGTTAATATAGCTGATAAAGCCTCTAAGTTGTTGTAAAATATTTTGTGCTTACATCACTATGACGTCACTGCGACTACTTAACGTCGACTCGACTTTTATCATATTGTAGTCAACCTTAAAAAATATGAAGCTGTTCTACCCCTAGTTGTAACTCATATTTCAAATTCTTCAAAGAGTTAATGTAGATAGTAGTAGCTGTCGGCAGGAAAGATCTCTCTTAGTGGTCTGTATTAGAGATCTGAATTATTGTTATATTCTATTTTTAGATGTCATGTTTTTATTAGCTGGAAGTATAAAATTATCAATTAGAAATTTCAAACATCCAATTTCATGTGATTAATCTATATAATTTGTTTCTATTAGTGACGAAGTTTCTGAAATAAATGGACTTTCTATAATATTCAAATTTATTAAAATCAACTTTATTTCTATAGCATTTTAAAAAACACTAGGGGAGCCAAAGTACATTACATTCAAACAGAAATACTTCAAAAACATATGAACATATGAAATGTACACAAATAAACATTTACGTAAAGGGCCCATAGGTTGATATAGAAATTGTATATCAAACAACAGTAATCAAGTGCTCACCTCAAGCTGTCTGATGTTGGTTTCTCTCTCCTTGATGAGTTCCAGATCTTCCTCTGTAATGGCCATTTCTTCTGTCTGAGTGGTAATTGGACCAAGGTCCTCTTGGCTTTTCAAACACATGTTTAGAGGTGAAATAATAACTAAAATCTAATTTCCTAGTGATAAACATTTTATTGCTCTTTGTTAGGAATAAAATGAAAATATATGTTTATGAAAACTCATTTGGATGTTTAATCTACAATTAATCATAAAATATGCCAGAAGAAACTTTATTTATTATAGGAAATAAAACCGTCTTCTCCTGAAACATAATAAAAATGTGAAATACGTATCAATTCTGAAAGAGAATCTTATCTACGTTTTCAACAGAAATGAATGATATATACCTTTTTCAATTATCGTTAAAGGGAAAAAAAAGTTTTGAAATCTTTGTTTTAAATACTTTCCCTGTTAATTCATTGTGTATATTTTACCATTTTTTATGTTTGGTATTTATTTAATACAATCTTTTTTTAATTTTTTCATTTCACATGAATCTATTCAATCATACGTACTTACTTTACTATAATTAGATTAATTTTCTTTTTAAATTGACACTAAATTTCAATAAATCTTGCAAAATTTTATTTGCACTTTCAGAATAAACCTGAAAGAATGAGTTACTTACTTATCAAAGGAGACAAGCTTTTCATCCCGGAAACGGTCTTCATTCTGAAAGAAAATTGTTACAACAGTTCTATGTTACTAAATAGTAACATAGCCAAAGTCAATTGCCACTTAAGCAACAGTAGCAATATTGTGGCAATAAGGTACAGCGAAAAAAGAAAAGAATGATTAGCTAGTTAAATGATTCCATAATTATATAGATTCTTTAAATGAACAGATGATTAGGACTTATGTGTAGGTACATTATTAACACATTCTCAATGCAAACTTAATTAAAACCAGAGCTGCACAACATATTGAATCATAATTGTCATTACAATATCATCGTGATGACAATATTATTGTGACAATGTTTGGTATCATTGTCACAATGACAGGAGACTGTATTTCAATATTGTGCATTCACACTGTGCATTTCAATAGCATTTGACCAGCTGGTTGAACTCCAACTGCTCCTAATGCTCACCGCAAATGTGGTGGGGAAAATGTTTAATGAATAAAAGGGAAAAGGAATCAAAAACTATTTGAAGTAAAATTATGCCTAGCTTGGTAGGAGAGGGACAAGTAAAACCTGGCACCCCGCTAGGAGAAACCCTGCAAACTACAAAATCTATGAAATATACTGGGACTTAATTACTATGGGTTACAGTGCTTATTTAAAATTACTTGTTATAATTTTATGAGGTAGAGCTTAATTCCTATTTAACAATCCGGAATTTGTGACGTCCTCTCTACAGCTTACTTACTGATAGACAGGAACCAGCCTTTGCTCTTGCTATTGATTCCCTCTCTTTTTCTGCTGCACATCGCTGGACAGCTTGGAAGTTGTTGAGCGCTGCAGAAAAGTCATTCATAAGCCGGTCCCTTTGGATCCTTTGTTGCCTCTGGGTGGCATAAGACAGACAGTAAAAGCAGTTAGAAACAATGGGTTAAAAATAAATCACAGTGGTTTTATATCAGGGGTGCTCAAACTTTTTGAGACCAAGATCTACTTTTTCTCTCACCAGCTGGCTGAGATCTACCTCATGACATGAAGACATAAAAATTGCAAATTAAACCCTATTGACTCGTTTTCTACAGGAATATACATCAGTTATATCAAAAATGATAAAGTGATAGAAAACCTAATGCGGTTTCTTCCTGAGTGAGATTCTGACACTGGAAGCAGGTTACTGGTTTCTCAGTCAGAAGCTGGTTTCAAACCTGAGGTCAGCAGACCTGTGTCAGTTATGGTTGATCTGAAATTTGGTTTGATGACATCAATAAGAGAAACTGCAGACTAATGGGAGGAACCAAAGAGCTCTGCAAAGGTAAAGGCAACTCTTCTGAATGTGGTATATAATTAATTTAATTTCACATAATTACCGTGGTAGAAGCCATTTGTTTGTTAAAACTTAATCAAATATATTTGTCCTACTTGTTATGACATGTTTACTGCAAAAGAAAGAGGTAATTAGTCCAAGTTTGTCGTTTATTGAATGTTGAGAAACTACAGCGGCTGTGATGAACCACAGCAAAGGTCAACAAAGGTGAAACAACCCGAACAGGTGATCAACTCAAAACCACTCGCACCTTTTTACTCTTCAACTCACTTTATCGTTTAAGCATACCCGTTGCCGTGGCAACTGCCTGCACCCCGCAAGGTGAGCAAAGATGACGTTGAAACATTCAGTCCGTTATGATATCAGGTTTCCAGACTTGATATTTATTTCTTGATTATTAATGAGCCTCTCATGAACACAACAGTGGCTGATTTGCTAATTTAAACTCCTGCGCTGCTAGTCAGTCGGTCTTAAAGTCACCTTTTATTTGTTAATGGATCTGGAACGCACCTAAACAATAATTACTGAGAATATTAATTTCAACACGTTTTGTTGATTTTTTAAATTATTACTCTTACTCTTTAATGAAGCTACAAATTTTTTGGATCTTAGTGCATATTTTTGATAAGCCTGTCAGAAGAGGAAGTGGTGGTCTCAGCGTCCAGGCGGCCTTCAGTTTGTCACCTGCTGCCGAAATCGACTCAAAACCTTCGACGAATTGAGCACCCCTGTTTTATATGAGTGCCACATAAATAAACAGGATCAACATTTTCAATTTAGGTTTCAACTATGAAACAACTTTTTTTACATTACAATTTTCCGCTCAGCTTAATGCAAGAAGTCATTTGTAATGTTTTCAGATTTACCTCAAAATTAGGGCAATCCCACATTTAAACAACCAAATTATTATTATTTTTTTTCATTTCTTTTAAGTACACACAGAACTTACTGAGCCAAAGTCAAACTGCATGTATGTATCAATAAACCAAGTAACTGGGATTTTTCTCAATCATCACATGTGGACAAGCGTGTCAACATATTTTTTCTATATTTAGTAGGGATGCTTCGATAATGTTTCCAATACTGATCATTCATGAGGTTGATCTCTGCTGATCACCGATCTTTGCTGATCGGCTGGAATGATTTTTCGGGTTAGGTATAAATGATACTATGTTAACTGGCAAAATGGAAAAATTATCTGGCAATAAATTCACCAAATTTAGACAGATATATTTTAATACATATCTACATTTTTTATTTTAATTTTTTTTAAGTTACATGCTGCAGCTTTGAGCAGACGTACGGAGTGAGAGTTCACTGTCTGGTGGAGGTTGAGTGCCTCCATGTCTGTGAAATATTACTACCAGTAGTGGCAGTCCAAGAGCGAGAGCAGATCCCAGTATCTTACACCGCCAACTCGAAGACTAATTATTTTTCAGATTATTTGTTTAGCTTTCTAACCGTGATGCTAATCCGGGTGAATGTTGGTAGTGGTGCGCTGCACAACCTGTTATCTGGTCGCTCTGGAAGTCATTTTTCATTCTTGATAAAGCCAAACTCCGATAAGTGCAGTGCTTGTTTTTTAAATACCATATTATATTTGTTGTGTTGATGCATTTTGACGTGCTTCACCCCCACCGAGTAATTTTCCGCCATAACACGCAAATGTCCACATTCACTCTCAAAGCATTAGTTTCACACGACAGGATCTGTTGCTGCACGCTTGTGGAGTGTGAAGGAAAGAGGAGATAAGTTGTATACGCAGGGTGTGAAGTGAGAAACAGGTGATCGGCAACAAGAGACAGTGATCAGTGATCATACACTTTTTCACGGAAATTGACCGATTATGATTGGTGTCCAATCGATCGGCACACCTCTAATACACACATTTGCAGGGTTTACACCAGTATATTATAGGCCTGCTGGCCTATAATAGGCCTGCTGGCCTATAATATACAAAACGCGTTTTATTAAAATATAAAAAAACTCTATTTTTTATTTCTTTATTTTTTAAAACCGGATTGCAAGTCGCTCTCCTCTGCTCACATTCATCTGCCGGTAAGTGTTCAGGGCAGATGAATGAGCGTTTCACTGATGGAGCAGATTTATTCCTCAAAGATAGGTTTCTTGAAGATTGGTTTATAGTTTATTCATTTAAAGCCGGTGTTCTGTTTATATGTGCTACTTGTAAATCCGTCCTACCTTGTGATGCTACGTCACATATCTGCTTACTCAGCAGATTTCTTATAAATACGTCCTACCTATGGAAGTTTTGTTTCATGAGTTTTATGTCATTGAAGATCACTGTAAGCTTTATTTAATTTTTTGTATACCTGACTTTCAAGTAACTGCTGTATTACTTCATGGTATGACAGGGAGCTGGTAAATGGCTTTAGTTTAGTCTGTAAAGTCATTACTACTGTAAACAAGTTATTATTTTGTCCCTATATTTTAAAATATTTTAATTTAATCACACTTTTTTTATTATTAAAATTTTATAAATAGATGTTGGTAGCAATACTATGTGGGATTGAAGCTGTGTAATAGTAGTATAATATTAATCATATCCCATCATTTCAGTGACATGCGCAGTTCGGTGGACACATTGTGGCTTCGCTGCATCTGATAACAGGTATACAATGTATTAATGCGGAAAATCGATCTGCAGTGATCTGTGTCTTAGTTTAATTTAGTGCCGGTAAGAACCTGTCTCTAGGCCTGTCACAATAACAAATTTTGCTGAGCGATTAATTGTCTCAAAAATTATTGCGATACATGATAATACTCTTTGAATATGTTTTTACACTGATTTAATGGAAATGACCTATAATGCATGTGATTTTCTGCCAAAGATAAGATACAGTTTATTTTCCAAAGAACACTTAACACTGGAACTGCTAAACAAAATAAACAAAACAACCAAAACCAAAAATAAAATGGATTCTCAGTCTCCATTAACAAAAAATGTACTTGAATAAAAATTAAATAACAAAGTCAGAGTGGAAGTAAATACTGCACTCAACCAAAAGAGTGCAGATTATGCTGTCTGTATACTATATTGCCTTCAGTAATCATTAGATTTAACTGGAGAAGACGGGCACATCCGACTACCTAATGCAATAGTTCACACTACATGATTTTTCCCCCCTGATTTTCCCCTTACGAAGGGGAATCCCAAACAGCTGACACAGCGCAACCCAAAGTCCAGCAGACATCGGAGATGATATGTGGAAACAACATTAAACATTATTAAACATTTCATGCAAAGAATATAGAAATGACAAGGGGAGGAGTTTGAGCGAAATTGCTACCGCAGTTGATGAATCCGGTAACTTTTCAGCTGTTCTTCGTTAACATGACATTTATTCAGTCATGTTAACGAAGTTTTTTATTTATTCAGTCAGGACTGACACTAGCTCCATGCATTGCAGGTAGATTGTAGTACAGCATTGATTAATGCCTGGTTTTAAAATTAATCGGACTTGTAGCCATTATTTTGTGCCCATTGTTGGACACCAATCCTTAGCTATCTATCCGTGTTACGGTAGAAAAATCTGACGAGGTAGCACTGACAGTCAGAACACCGGACCAATCACACCGCTAGCACCTCTGCGCGCTGCAGCAGCTGAATGTCTTAAGTTTACCTCAGTGCGGCTTCCGCACACCTCCTTTCACTCAAACTGGACACAGGCTGACCTGTATGGATATTTACATCAACCCCCTGTGAGGAATTATGTTTCTTTCCAGAGTTTTTGATCAAGATAGGAGTTTAAACCCCCCGCGTTAGCTCTGGTTGCACAGCTTTATGTGAAATGCAGGAATAACGCTTTCAGAGGTGCGTTGAGTGAATGGTGAGAATGATGTGAATAGTGAGAGTGATTTATATTTGTAGACAAATAATTTTGGGCGGCTTTTCCATCTCAACACGCCGCCCAGTGCCCGGCTCTGTCTGCGCTGATAAATTTGATCTATGTGGTCCCGGTTGGTCGTTTGCTTTCGGGGGCCCCTGGTAGGCACCGTATGCTTCACAGGTAACATGAGCTGCTGAGCAATGAGCAGAGCATCAAAATGTCCAAAGCTTTGATCAGAAGTTAAGTAAGTAAAACAGTGTCTCAGGGAGGGAGAAAAGAAAGAGGAAGAATAGAAAACAGCCAAGATAAATGTTTGTTTTAATATGTCTTGGTAATGTAATGTAAAAGATTTGTGAAGCTGCTCATAGTAAATTAGCTTCATAGCGACCTGGAACGGTCCAGTTTAACAGCCAAACATTTATGCTAGTGTCTTTGTGTTTGTATGAAACTAAGTTTGAACTTTAAATGAGTCGATTCTCATGCTTGGCTCTGTTTTATATTTCTGAGGTATTTTTGGCTTCAAAACGGCGTGTTTGATAACGTTTGATAACAAGAATCAAAACTTCTCAATGTTTGACATTATCTAGTAAAATGTTTTTACGTCAGGCTACATCTGCAACATCGATGAAATATTATCTATGTGCAGTTGGGGATATGTTGTTTGCTGCTGAGAAAAATCATTTTGTGGCTAAAACAAATATTATTTTTACATCAACTTCTAAGTTATGTGAAAAACATTTGAAGGCTCAGAATCTGTCCAGTACCAATCCACATTCTCAAAGGAGAAAGACTCACCTGGTATAAATAAAAAGTTTAGCAATTGAAGTAACGCTTAGAAATTTATTTAAGCAAAGAATGTCATGAATATGTGTTTATGTATTCCATCTTAAGTTTGGCTGCACCTATTGCAGTTCTCTGGTCTATCCCTGGTTACCGATCTTTAAAGAGCCTGACCTGCTGATTTTGACTTTGACTGATATAATTTTTTTTGTCTGAACTGGCAACAGTGAGGTGAATATTGTTAACTGTAAAGGTTCAGACATGACCTGGTTGGCCGGTCTGTCAGTCAAACCTCTCACTGCAGAGCAGAAGAGGACAGAGGCTGATTTTTAAACCTTTCCTGACAAAAATAAGATCAGTGGATAAGATGGGCTTCACACACAGGTATTGGCCGAATTAAGTATCGGCCGATCACAATGCCCCAAAATTAACGAAATTGGCGCCCAGAAATTCACTGGCCAATAAATGTATCCTATATTATATATACACAGCATATAATGTAACCAGCACTATCAGAGATGCAATAAATTTATAGCAGGTATGTGAATGATATAATGATTGGGCCTCTGACTGCACGCCAGTCCACATTGTTAGTAGAACTAGAAGGCCCAAAATACCAAATTTCGCTTGGAGCCCCATGGAGGGTTGGGCCAGCCCTGGTTATTACCACAACCATATTATCAGCCCAGAAGTCTCAGTACTGGAGACTCCGAGACTTATTCCAACTTGTCTTCTGTCACTGGACATTGTTTCTCATTGATTAGGTTAAGGAGGTGAAAAAAACAATATGAAAAATATAAGAGTCAGATATTCGACTTCTTGTTCTCAAAGGGTAGGCCTTATGTGACGTCAGCATTTTCCAAATGAGTTTTGTTGGGGGAGGGGGATAAATTAGCTTTAAAGACAAGTTTGATGCATTAACAAATGTAAATTGACACTCACTTGTTCTGAAGGTGATAATGCCAAAGGGACAGAGCCCAAGTCCTTAAGATGCCTGTTGGTTTCTTTAGCAAGCTGGTTGGTATAGTGCTGTATTTTCTGCCTGTAAAAAGAGGAACAGTTTCAGTAAACAGAGCTTTAGACATCACTTCTTAATACACAATTAACATTAGCTTTTCAATGCACTTGGAAAGGTATGAAAACTGAGTATTGCTCAGTGCTGGTTAAATTAAAGAAACAACGCAGACTCAAGAGAAGGCTGCCTAAAAACTGTCATGCTGGCTCCTGTTTGATGCAACACCAGGTCCTGCATCAAACGGAAGGGGCTAGGGGCCGACCACACAACAGACCGTTTTGGACATAGGATTATTGCTCTCTGCAAATGAAGGAGGGGCTATTTCCTGTTTAATACGCAGTCTCTTGTGTTTATTTTAAATCTCTTGATATCTTCTCCTTGATGAAGGAGGTCCACTCTCAAAATGTACTTGAACTGCTCTCCTTTTTTTTCATCACAGCTCTCAGTTCTTAAATTCTGTAGTTTTCTGTGTACTTCTAAATCTGCTCCTGATTTGCATCTTTTGTGGTCTGCTACTGCCTAGGCTTGTCGCGATAAACAATAAATCAATTAATCGTAAGATAAATTAAAACTATCGACCTCATTTTAATTATCGGCTTTATCGTTTCTTTGGGTCGTTTTCTCTTTCTGTTGATGACACTGAATGAAACAACGCTCAACTCCGGTGCTCTCCACTGACCTCTCCCTTCTTATTTCCTTAGTGTACTGTAATGCCCAGTTCACACTACACGATCTTATAGCTGTCTGCTGATTGCAGGCCCATTTTCAAAACCTGAGAGACCACACATTAACCGACAGAAATAGCACTGTCTTTGGTGGTGTGGGAGTGGTAACATAACTAAAATTCATAATTAAATCAGGATATATTGGGGAATTAAAAAGTGGAATATGTGAACAAAAGAAATACACACACAGGACTTGGTTTTTGACTGCACAAAAATAGGAAAGACTTTAATTAGCACATCAACAAAATTGCATCATCACAAACTGTGGAAAAATGTAAATTGTGGAAAAATTTAAATACCTTAGGTCATTTCTGGACAGTCAGCTCAACTTTACTGAAAACACTGACTATATTATTTTTCCTCACCATCTTGAGTGTCTAATCTGTTCTGGTTCAAAAACTACAAAATTGAGACACTTCAAACCTGGATTAGAATATTCTTCATTAATAGTTTAACATTTAAACCTAGTTTATGAATCATAAAACCTTTATTTAACTTGAGAACGTTTCGTAAAAGGTCATATTAGTTATTTTTGCACCCAGGCCTCACAGCTTCAGTCTGATGATGGCTGAAAGTCATACTACTTATTCTTATTTACACAAACCACCATACAATCTCACCAAGATTATGGTTCCGTTAAAAAAATTATTTACTGTGGAAATTGTGTAATATATTATCAATTAGTATTTTCAAAGCAAAATTATTTTGTGGTCCCGAAGGTCAAGGTTTCAGATTTAAAAATGTGATTTCTAGGTCTGATTTCTTTCTTGGTGCCACAGGCTGCAGCGACCTGACACAGGCTGCAGCGACCTGACACAGGCTGCAACGATCTGCTACTGGCACCTGACATGGGTGCTACGGTCAAGCAGCTTGGCCACACTTAGCAAACCTTATGGTTGTAACCAAGTGAGGCAAAGATTGTTGCACGAGTTTAGATTATCTTCTCCACAATCCCAAAGGGTAGTCTAATCAGTTTCAGTCTGTTCACACAACCGGCGACAGTCACACACAAGCATGTTATAAGTTGCAACGTGTGGATGTAAGCAAATAAGAGATAAGGGAAAACATAGAATCAATAAACGTTCGTAAAATATGAGTATTATGTTTATGCAATACATTTTTATGTCTGTACAATATAACTATCACATTATAACGTGATAGCGCTCAAATTTTTTTTTCCTTCATGATAGCAATACACTTCTGTAGTAAATAAATGGATTTTCAAATCTGTTTTTTTTTGCACCAAAGAGTTAAGGACATATAGGCACATTTTCACTGAGGCTCTTTAAATGTGTATACATTAGAAATTTAAAATTGACTGTGACTGTATCCAAAATAGACCAGGGCATATTTGGTTATTACGAGGGTACGCAACACTTAAGAAGAAATGCAACACCTTTGCGAGGATACAAAAGAAAACTTTTTTTGTTTTTTTTTAATAAATTCATTCATATTCAATCTGACACAGAAGCTTCGGTATATGTCACCTAATCAGTGACGAATGTATGCATTTGTTTTTGGGGTTTGTTTGTTCACAATAAAATAACATTTTCAGTCTGACACATAAGCCGTGGCATACATCAAAGTAGTAAGAAGTTGCCGTTATTAAGCTAGTTGTGACACCCCCTGCCACGTTGCGGCATGCCACTGACTGGTCTGGCACACTGTGCTGCTGGGCCGTAGCACCTGTGCCAGGTGGCGGTAGCAGATGGCTGCAGCATGTGTCAGGTCGCTGCAACCCGTGGCACCTAAGCCAGAAGTGCCACGGCAGCCCTTGGCATATGCCAGTATGAGGTCGCAGCAGCCTTGGCACATTACCCAGCAGCCCATAGCACCCGTGGCACCTTACAGCAGCCGTCACTGTTAGTGCCGCAGTAGCTGCTGGTGCCATGATTTGAGCTTGGGCCTGCTAACTTGCAAATACTTCCAGGCACAATACAGGAGCTATTCAGTCAAAACGACAACTAGAAGAACTAGTTAGACGTTATAGAATAGGGGTGTTAAAAACCCAAGAAGATAGGCTTTGGTCCGTAACATATTGCCCTTCAGTAATCATTAGATTTAAATAGAGAAGACGGACACATCCAACTACCTGATACAATAGTTCACACTGCACGATTTTTTCTCCCCGATTTTCCCCTTACGACCCTCTTAGGGTTAGGGTTAGGGTTAGTACTCAGCACTAGAGTGGCTAACACGAGTAACAGTTTAGTCAAAAGCCTTTTCTGCTGAAATAAAATCTTTACTGTATGTCAGATACACATTCAATATTGATCTGTTCAGCTAACGTAAGACTATGTAGCAGACAGGCGTCAAGGAGTAGAAATAGCATACTGCATACTGCCGTTATGCTGTACTTAGCTAAAAGGTGTTCATGATGGGTGTGTTTATTATTGATTTTCTTTTTTTCCAGACAGAAAGAAAGCAAATCAATAATACTTACACCAGCATTCCTTTGTTCTTGTTGGTTCTACGAACGTTGAGCTGCTCATGCGGTCGTGCACAAGCGTTGATCCAAGCAAGGCATTCTGCTTCTGATTTTGGAAATCTGTGAATTTTACTACCATAGATACGATCAGGATACCTGACATCACCAGTACAGATTCCTCACTGACAATGGAGAACCATTCCTTTTCGATTGTTGATGCGAAAACTTTCTGCCGGTCTACAATGTAGCCTGGCACTATGTTAGCATGTGTTTACTAATGCATGTACATTACCTTGTGTTTGTGAAACGACAGATTGTGACTGACAGCGCTAAAACTCTCCTGTCTCTGATTAGTTGTTTCTAGAGAGCACTGGAATAAGGAAGATAGTAGATTTTTCACATATTATCTCTCATACCAGACTTTCACAACATAACAGCGTGAACAAATGTGATATATATATATAAAATAATAGAGGAGAATGAAGTTGAACAACAAATGTTTTTTCAAGAATTTTCTAAATGAATGAAAGATTTAAGATAAAAAAAATGATTGAGGTTATTGGGATCTAAACCAGATTTGTTAAGCAGCTGTTTTGAGAGCGAGGGGAACAACACCATTAGTAAGTGAAGAATGCATATTTAGGTGATGATAGGGGACAGAGAGGGAGGGGTATCAAGAACAGTTGGAAGAGGATCTAAATGACAAGTTGAAGATTTTGATTTTTGAATTAACTTGGTGACGTCATTGACTGAGAGGAGGCTGAAGACTAAAATGAATTAGTAGGGACAACTGATACTAGAACACAATATTAAGGCAACAGTGGGTAAAAGTTGTTAAAAGATACCATAGTGTTACAAAAATCAGAGGAAAGCAGGTGGGCAGAAAGTGAATGTAGAAATTTGTTTATACATAATTCCCTTCTCACCCACCGCGGGTGGTTCTTATCCTCTGAGCGCGGGTCCTCTACCAGAGGCCTGGGAGCTTGAGGGTCCTGCGTAGTATCTTGGCTGTGCCAAGGACTGCACATTTCTGGGCTGAGATGTCTGATGTTGTTCCTGGGATCTGTTGTAGCCTTTGCTCCAGTTTGGGGGTGACTGCCCCGAGGGCCCCGAGGGCCCCGATGACCGTGGGCACCACTGTGGTCTTCACCTTCCAGGCCCTCTCCAGTTCCTCCCTAAGGCCCTGGTATTTCTCTAGTTTCCCGTGCTCCTTTTTCCTGATGTTGCAATCGCTTGGTATTGCTACGTCTACCACAACGGCTTTCCTCTGTTGTTTATCCACTACGACAATGTCTGGTTGGTTCGCCATAACCATTCTGTCTGTCTGGATCTGGAAGTCCCACAGGATCTTAGCTCT
>VMRN01000627.1:0-23937 GCA_010277015.1 Poeciliopsis turrubarensis
ACTGTGTGTGCGTGTGTACGTGTGTGTGTGTGTGTGTGTGTGTGTGTGTGTGTGTGTGCGTGTGTGCGTGTGTGTGTGTGTGTGCGTGAGAGACTGGAAGGCCCGCAGGACCACACGGCTTTAACAATAACACGCTTTACCTCAACCTCAATCTCTGTGGGGTGATCACCAGTTACACTCAGTGGGAGCCGCTTCCCACACAAACACATGGTCAGCAACGTGGACGTGTAAGAACAATAGATATCAGTGCTTCGAATTAGAGAGAAAGAAATAGTTTTAACTAATTCAACGTTGCAATACATCATAGAGTACTGTGCTGTTTAAAAGTCTTGTCTTCGTATTTTTAAACATATTTTGCTTCTATGGAGTTAGATTTTGGGACTACATGTTGGAACTGCTAGTAGCAATTTTGCCCTGCAGCAAGAAAGTCCTGGGTTTGAATCCCTGCATGGGGTCTTCTTGCATGGCGCTTACAGTTCCTCCCCATGGATGTGTGGGTTCTCTCTGGATTCTCTGGTTTTATGCAGCACTTCCTGAACAAGACTTTTTATAGCATTTGTTAAAATTGTACTTCAGTGCCAACTATAGTGATTTGCTAAAAACTATTAATAAATACAAAGAATGTGCAGTTTTTATAATAAGAAGTACCACCTCAAGAAATGTTGTATAATGTAGGTGTGCATAGAAAACTGAGGCCCTGAGGAGTCATCGAGATTAGATTATCTCAATTATCTCCTACTTTGTAGAATCATCACTGCCTTCATGTGGTGAAGGCGTTGCTGATGCTTCTGGTCCCTGCTAGTCTGGTCTCCTGTGGCTAATTGGTGTTAGTGGAGGGGAAAGGAAGCACATTTCTTAGACTCCCCTGCCAATAACAGGGAGGATCCTCCTTCTGAAGAGGGAACAGCAGTTTGAACCATTTCAAGGGCTCACAAAAAAACTATTTCTTTGAAAGTGGAGGAGAAAAATTAAGGGCTTTTTAAAGCTCATTAAAGATCCTCCATCAGAACAGAACAGTGTTTTTGAGGTGCTTCATCCCACATGAAGTGATGCCTGTCAATCTTAAACATTTTTGACAATCTTAAAAGAAAACATTTAAGAAAATCCAGGCAAAATCCCAAAAGAGTTACTTTGAGTGAAGTTCCTAGAAACTCTGGTAAGCTTGATATTTAGGTATAAATTAAATAATGTTTAAACTTATTTCAAATGTGCAACCAGTTAGTTTTTAAAAGCAGTTATTTTGTTTTGTTGGATTTTGTTTTCTCACTGAATGGATGATCTGAAACAAATGTGTGATTATGCAACAAAATATATGGAAGAGCACCTTCTGTCCTCTTTTAAGTAAGATTCAGGCTGTGTCATGCTGTGGGCCTGAGAAACTTGTTAAAGGAAGTTTTTCTTTTTAATGGGTGAGCTGTGGATTTATTTGACATTAGTTTTTGGCTGTTCACAGTGAACAGGAGTCAGTGTATTGTTTCAGTCGTGCGTGTGCGTCTCTCTGTTTGGGTGCGTTAAATTCCCAGCGTTAGATGAATAGGACGATAACAGGTGGTGGAACCAAAACAGCCGTGCGGTTGGCTTAGTTGCTTAGTGATGTCATGGCTGCTGTCTTTCTAGTCTCACACACAGTTGTTCCTCAGCACTGTTGTCCTGCCAAGCAGAGAAAAATGAAGCCAAGAGTGGTTGATCTTCTCACTGAAGTAACATTAAAGGCAGAACGTCGCCTCGCTTGTCACAATTATTTACAGATTCTTTTTTCACACTTTTTATCTGGATTTTCACAATGCAAGAGGAAACAAGCCAAATTTGGTTGTTTTAAACTTTTGAAGCAGAAAAGTCAGTTCAGTTGGGATTTGATTTGGACACTTCTGCTTATATCTCCTGGATTACTTATCCTTTTAATTAGCATTAACAAAATAAAACCCCAAAATAAAAAATTCCAATACCAGTCAGTTTCGACAACAGTAACCTAAAAAATGTTTACAGTCTGCATTCATATGGATCCTTTCAACTGTACTGAATTCATATACCACCTTATTTTCCACTTTCTATGCTTGGAAACAGCATAGAAAATAAAGTGTTACGCAGAATTTTACATATTAGAAACAAAGCAGAAACTAACAATTGTAGTAATGAGAAAGGGAAGCAAAATCCAGCCTCATTTCTGAGACAAGCATCACAGGTTCAACGCCTCCATCCCTCTGTCTGTTGTGATAGCTTTTCAGAGAGGACCTGTTAATCTCTGTGGTCTAGACATGGCTACAGTAGTAGCATATCTCTTGCATATTTTAAACAGCATTAAAGTCTAGAAATAGCCAGAGATGAGCGAGGATAAGAAGGAAACAGTTGCAATGAGACATAATACGCTCCCTGCAGCGCTGGATGAACGGCATAGATCAGTAGGGATTTAAATGCTGAGGGCAAGTGCTGGAAATATTACTTACTTTGAACTGGAGAGTGAACCTTTGGGACGTCTTTTAGATGGCGTAAAAGAGGAGAGCCTGAGTGAAAGATGGCACTTAATCATAGAAAGCGGCTGCTGTGCATGGAGATGCTACTATGGTGAAAGCTTACAGAGACTTGCAAAAAGTATTCATATCCCCTGAACTGTTCAACTTTATAACCACAGCCTTTAATGCATTTTATAGAAAAAGTTACAGATAGTTGTAAAATGAAAGAAAACTAATAATCAATTTTCACAAATTTCAGATTTTTATCTGAAATTTTTGTGAATAAAAATCTGAAAAGTGTGGTGTCCATTTGTATTCAGCCACTTTTACTCTGATACTCCTGAGATCAACCAGTGCAACTAAATACTTTAAACTTATCCCAGAATATGTCCAGCTTTTATGTAAAATGAAGAACCTCTTGACACGATGATGATTATTTGTTCAATCTCCAATCCCGGTTGAGAGAAAGAGTCAAAAAGAAGATAATGTTCAAAGAAAGTGAAAAGAAATGTTATCACCTGGTCAGATCACACAAAACTTGCAAAACACAAAATGTAAATAAAGATTCTTGTGTTAAAATAGTCCAAGACCTGAATATTCATATTTACAGACATTCGCCATCCGACCGAAATGAGCTTGATTTGATTTGCACAACGCTCAGTGAGATGGTTGAAGCTTGAGATGATCTCTTGTTATCTGACCCTGTTTTAAACTTCTGGAAGTTTTACCCGTGATTTGTCTGCTGCATTTCCTGGTCTCCATGATGCTTTTTGTTCACTTCTGTTCTCTAACAAACCTTCAGAGCAGCTGTATTTATACTGTGATTAAATTACGCACAGGTGGACTCTGTTTACAACAAATGTCTTGATTTCGACAGGCATCTGGTTGTATTAGATTTCATTCAGGGATAAATCTGTGTTTAACAGACTGAAAAAAGATTTAATGTTCAAGACAGTTTTTCCTTTTCTTTCTAATAGCATTAATGCACAGGTTTGTGTTCTGTACTTTATAAAATCAAAAGGAAACTTGTTGAGGTTTGTGGTTTAATTTTAGATATTTGCTTCCAGACGTTACTTGGCGCTGTCGTTCATTAAAATTCTTGTAAGTCACTTGGAGTTTTTCATTTCTGGCATACCAGAAGAGTAAAGCCAACTCTTTACTCTTCTGGCACTTAAATTAAAGTATTTTTTCTGGATGCCTACCTGCTTTGTGTTTTAGTGCTGAAGTCGGGAACAGATTGCTTTAAATTGATGACAGGCAGTCCTCTTCATGTTTAAAAGCGTCGTGCTCGTTGATTACCGCCTTGTCCCTAAGAATACAACGTCTGTCACTGCAGGCCCTGCTGGATCGCTGACTTATGGATCATGCTGACAATAACACAGGAAGAAGTGTGTTTCCCTGCCTAATGGATCCCTGTTTAAAAACCACATATGCAAAACTACTTCTGACGAGCAGCTGAAATGCAGTGAAAAGGTCCTGGTGAAGTAGAGAGAAAGAGAAGAAGGAAAAACCAAAGGAATCGCAGGGGAAGAGCAGTGGGAGCGAGAGGTGACAAAGTCTTGACCAGAAGTAAATCTGTTAAGGAGATTCAGAAAGAAACGACAAATAAAAAATTTTAGTGTTTTTTTTTTGTGTGTGTGAAGAAAGACTTATTGGAAAATGTAGACCTCGGTTTCGTACACGTTGTTCTTTAGTTTCCCCAGGATAATAAGGGAAATTGTTCCTCTCCTTGAACACACATTTGAGCCTCAGATATTTAAACGGGATTCTTATTTCAGACTTGATGTCTTAAAAAGTTTGGGGTTACACAATGTGACATCAAAGCCAGTTTTGGAAGTAAAGTAATGCCTTGAAAATGTATTTATACCTTTTAAATACTGCTACAATTTGTACCAGTCAATCACAATCAAAATATAAAAAGACTTAATTGACCATATTTAGTTAAAAACCTACTCAAGTATTGAATAACTGATCATAGCACCTGATTCAACATATAATAATGATATAATAAGACAAACAGCGTCAAATTTACAAAACTAGTATGTACAGAAAGCAGGGTATATATGTCAGAAGAGGACAAAGTATTTCTGGTAACATTATATCCTATTTATTTTATCTCATTAGACGAGAAGTCAAACTTCAGATGTGTTTTTCTGTCTAGTTCACTTTTGGTTAAAACATGTTTTTATAATAATTCCACTAAAAGTAAAAAGTACAATATAGTGAAACTATTTGTAGAAGTACCTTTTTTGCTTTTTCAAAAAGTAACTGTAACTAAGCAAATGCAATGTGTTACTTGTGGCCCTTGGTTTTCAACCATATAAAGTTCTACCTGTAGTTTAATGCTTATGTGTTTGCTGTGTCTTCTAAATGCAAATTACAAATGAAACCTCCTTTGCCAATTTTCCATGAAGGCTCGTTTGACGAAGAGCAGATTCTGCCAGCAGATTCTCTTGCCTAAGCTTTGGATCTCTGCAGCTCCTGCTGCCACCATTAATTGTTGTTCATGAAATGTTTTGTTTTGGATCTAGGTCAGAACATTTTATTTTTGTCTCATCTGACTAGAGCACCTTCTTTCAAAAGTTTGCCGTCTTCCCTAAATGACTTGTGAGTCTTTGCCAAGTGCCAGATTTTGGAGAGCCAGATTAATAGCAGAAATTTTCTATTATGCATCTGTCAAATTAAATTACAATACAATACACTGAAATTGTAACATGACCAAATGTGTTATAAAAACAGTTCAACAGGCATGAATACTTTTTCAAGGTGGTGTACTTTGCACTTAGAGTGTAGATTGACATGATGTACTGAAATATCTCCAACGTCTCGGTTGCTGGATCAGCCTCAGCAATGTGTCAACGGGAACTTTCAGCTTGGCCTCAGATCATTTCAAATATTTTTTGAAGGTATTTTTTTAGTTTGTGTTCTAGTGAGACTCGCTATGGAAACGTCAGCATCGGCTGAGTCTGCATGTTGTCACACTTTCTGCTTCAGACTCATATTATTTTTGTGTCATGTTACACATCATGCTTGAATGGCCTGGGTGTGCACATCCCCTGAGCCTTGGACCACCAAGTCCTGCTCAGGCTCTGGGTTTGTGTGTCAATACATTTTCATCAGAATGTGCATGCATGGAAAATCATAACTGGGAAGGACTCTGGCTCCTGAAGCATATCGGGTCTCCAATTCCAGAAAATACAAATGGTCCCAGAGACAGCCAGCTATTAGTATGAAGGGCTTTAGGCTAAAGTGAGTTGGTTCCTAAACCATACGGCTGCTCTGCATTAATGCTGCAGCCATCCAAGCTAGCTTCTGGGGATTTAAGAGACTAGTTTCTACAAATGAGGGGCTCTGTCTGCACTCTGTACGCAGGCTGGGCCCCAGCTACAAACACACAGGCCTGAAGGTTCCTGGAGGACATTCAGGGGTAAAACAACACAGAACCTTTTTAAACATTCTTGGAAAAATCTCTACCTAAATTATTATCAATTACTCCAAAGGACTCCGTTTTATGGAAGTGATTAGAAAAGACAACAGCTCAAAATTAAGCTGCTGGTTCGATTAAGGGTTGTTCTTGAATAGTCGTCCCTAAAGCAGAACTAAAGAACAGCAACTTTTGACTTTGACTTTATTAAATATAAAGAAAAAGTAAAAATTTTTTGAAAAGGCATAAGCATGGCTTACATGCATTCTTCTTTAGTAATATGATGGTGATGGATGAGAGGATGAGTGTTAGTGAGTTGTAACCTTTATTGAGTTAATTATTATCATAAATTTATTTATTTGTTTTAGGATATATTTGTATGTCTAGTTAACCTCAATAGGTGAAATAATATTTTATTCGTTTATGAGGTTTTTTGTTTATTAAATAATTTTGTATGTATTTATATTTAACTAGAACATTATTCATCTATTTTAAAATAACATTATATATTAACTTAATGTTCTAATATTTTGTGTAGGTTTTTTGTCTTTTTATTAAAAAGGTAAATTATTCTTTTTTTTAACTTTTAAATACATGAATTTATGTATGTAAATATTCATTTCAATTATTGATTGAATGATTTACTTATTACTATCGTCTCTCATCCACTGTTTGACATGTTTCCGAGCCTCACGCAGAGTTGTTTAGAACAAGTGAGTTTTCGCCACAGGTACTTAATTTATTAACGACTGCTTGATGCCAGCAACTAGTCTGAACCTGAGTTGAAGGTTATTGCAGAGGACGGAGAAAGTTCCTTCCTACTTCCTGAGAAAAGTGAGCTTGTCACTCGGTGAGATTTGCTGCAGTTCAGAATGACAGATCAAACGGACTGGAATAGACCAAAGATAGACAGGGCGTACCTCCTGATTGATGGATAGCTTAGTGGTGTACGACTTTATTCTGAGCTTCCTTACACAAACTGGAAGACTGCATAATGAAAGCAGTTGACGCCTCAGCTGGAGCTTATTTTCAGAAGCAGAAAGTGTGGGCATCAGGAAAAAAATACAACTTAATTTTAGGTAAAAACTCACCTGCACCGCATGTCAGCTGAGATGATGTGATTGCTTTCGTGCAGATGCTCTGAAACAAACCAAGTGTGTGTGTGTGTGTGTGTGTGTGTGTTTGTGCTGTGGGGGGAGTAACAGACGGCCCGTGTCGACACACAGAGTGTGAGGATGCAAAGGCGTGACTGATCAACAGTGCGCTCTTCATGTGAGGTGGGAACTTCACCTGCTAACCCAACAACACATTCCCACAGGTTTATTTCGTGATGTGATGGTGTGTGAATGTACTTCTGCATTGGAAGTAATTCAATTGTCTCAGTTTGACATTCAGTTCTCACACAAAATGTTGTCATCACTTCCCTGCAGTTTGTTAGAGTGCAGTATGGAAGAAAAAAATGCAAATGCATCTTTATGCATCCATACAGTAGTGCAGACAGTGACTGGCATCTCTCAGCAAGTCTGAGTGACAGTGGAGCTTCACTGCCTGGATGATTATGTGGCATTTTATAGATCATGTCAAGGAATTTTCTCACAGTTTTTCTGACTAAATATATACTGCTTTTAGCCAAAACACTTAACATGATCCTCACAGTGCATTGCAAAAATATTCATACCCCAGAACTGCTTCCTATATTTTGCTAGGCTAAAACCAAACATTGTGATCCATTTTAAAGGGATTTAAAACAATTATATAATTGTGAAGTGGGAGGAAAATTATACATGATTTTATTGTTTAGGCTCAAGACATTATTCAAATTTTTATGAGTAAAACAGGTTGAAAACCATGTAACATTCTCCTTTTGTGTCAAAATTATGCACTACTCTGTTGTGATCCACCACATAATCTACTTGTAAAAGAATGAAAGTTGCTGTGAGGCAGCAAAATATAAAAAAAGCTTAAGGTGTGTGAACACTGTTATAATGTGTTAGACAAAATGTAACATTTCTCTACGTCTTTTATCTCTCTTTTTAGCCGATTGTTTATGAAGGCCAAGACAAGAACCCGGAGATGTGCAGAGTGCTGCTGACACATGAGATCATGTGCAGGTGAGACACCTGTCCTTACTTCTCTTCAGCATTTCACAGTTTGTTTCCTCTGCACCCTGTACTCCTCATTACTTCACTTTGTTAACCTGAGAAAATTCTCACCACTCACATTTTGTACCTGTATCTTCTGTGGCCCTTATTACAGCCCCAACTCCACCCCCTCTACACACACACAGACACACACCCCCACACGCGCACACACTCTCCAAGATGCATAAAGATTTATGTTAAAGAACAAGAGTTTGGGCTTGCATGGTCGTTGCTTTAATTATAGTTTAAGATAAATTTCTGCAGAAGTAGGTTGAGAGGAAAGAGGTCTATTTATAGAGGCATTTTACCATCCTATCCTATACAAAAAGAAGTGTGTGTGTGTGGAAACACAAGTGTTTTGTTGGTGTGTATGTGCCTTTATGATGCCTGGTTAATTAGGACACAGAGAAACTCATTAGTCAATCTGAACCCTTCTGTTGCTTCACGGCTAACAAATGGGTCTCCTTCCACAACTTGACTATAAAATATAAGCAGGAACTCTCTCTCACTCTCTCTCTTTCTCTCTTTCTCACAAACACACACACATTGAGCCACAAAGGAAGCATGCATATGCACGCACAGGCCTGCACACCGCAGTTATAAAAATTCAAATTTAGCCCATGAATTAAGTTGTTCCTGTTCCCTGACCTTGTCACTGAGCAATTTTTAACTATAACAATATAAATTGGGGTTCATCTATATGCGCAAGCAGGGACTTTAGCAGTGAAATCAGCCACACTGATATTTTATTCTATAGATCGCTGAATATTTGTTGACCTGCTAAGCTGCAAAGCCTAATTAAAACACCTATTGAAATTCAAACGTTATTCACCAACATTTAAAAAACAATAGATTTAGCAATGGGTTATTGTTGTTAAGCATGTCTGGAATAAATTAGGGATGTGAATTTATAGTGTTTAAAATACTACTCTACTTTGCCTATTATAGTTCTTTAATATTCTAAAAGATTCTTTTTTCACTAAAAATTACATTGATAAAAACACAGCAGTGTAGTAAAATTTAAATTCCTTCAGCAGGATTATATTAAATCCAAAGATTTTAAAAAGTGTTCTGGATGAACATAATTCAGATTTTTGTGTATTTGGGTTGATGACATCATAAGAGGGTCAAGAACTGAGCTGGCTCTGGTAAATATTATGCTAATTAGATAGCTTTGACAGATTTCAACATATATTCTCAGGCATTTAAATTGCATTTGAGTTACATACTTGGGTTAGAATTCATGCTGATGACCAGCATGGATACTGCAGGACTGAATCAAACGGTGATGATGAACATGTTTTTCAGAACCGAAACTGGTCCAGTTTGTCTCCTGTCCAAATCTTCCTGAAATCCATGCAGTGCTCTTAATCCAGCTTAAATATTTTACTGTAACCACACAAAATATGGGCCAACACCATTAAAAAAGATATTTAATGTAAAATAAAATGTGAATAAAGAAAAGCAAACAGAAATTACAGTTGTACATATTCAACTTAACTGAGCTTGGTTGGTCTACAGCTTTTGTGATGTCACCAGAGACATTTGTGCATGCAGGCCAGCAGGTGTAACTCTTTTCTCTGAAGGAGCAACAGTCCAGAAACAAAAACATTTATTCACTCTACATTAAATCCCATCTTCAGTAACAGCTGAGGTCAAAGCTATGGTTGTTGTCTCAACTTCTCTTGTGCTGAATCTGCAATAGGAGCTCCACACAACGCTGAATGTGCGCTCAGACAAAGAGCCTGGGGCGACCATTAATCAGTGTGGCTTTTTATCATGGGGCAGCTATTAGCCACATGCTCTCAGCCCAACCTGCCACATCACAAAGTACCACATCACTGCTGTAAGACTTGACACAGAACTTGAAATCTTAAAAATATTTTTAATTAAAACAAAATGCTAAAAATCAAGACAGACACGTGTCCTTGCTGCTACATAACTAAAGAGTCACTTGGTTGGATGCATGTGGCAAAGGTGCCTTAAAGGAAATGGGATGACACTGGCAAAAGGTTTTACAGACTAGATATCAGCTGCTATGAGAATCTTACAGTGAAATAACGTTATTAAAAATAACACAGTAATTTTATATTTACACAAGCGTTAAAGAAAATGTGTCACATGATCCAAATACTTTTGTTTAGAACTGAAAAAACAGCAATTATTACTGCTGTTGAAATTAATCACTATGATTATTACAGAGAGTATAATATTATTTCTAACACATTTGCATTGATTTTCATTTTGACTTTAATTAGAAGTAGGCAATGATCATTCATTCATAATCTTAGCTTTCCAGCTGTAGTTTTAAAACAGAATTACTTTAGTAAGTGTGATTAGTGGTGCTCTTAAGGCTTTAGTTTATGTTTTTTGTGAAGAAATATTTTTAAAACAGAAAATTATGTATCTATGAGTGAAAAGTGGAGCAACCTGCTGCTAAGTCGCCTGGTTACTCCAACTTTTTCTCTGGCATTTTTTAATGGAGATTTCAGACTTTAGGAATGGTGTAACATGCATGTTTTGAATCTTTAAATGTTTAAAACTTTATTGTACCTCAATGGATAAGAAGACAATGTCTTATTTAAGGCTGGCTTAATAAAAATATTGCTTTTTTCCCCTCTATTTATTTCTTATTCTGGTCTTTTCTACTCAGCAGCACTTGGAGTTAGATATTAAAAATATATCAACGTTCGACCTGAAGTAAGAGTTACATCCAAATAGAAATAAAATGAATTCAATAGAAATGTATACAAGAGGGTAGGAAATGATTCTATCCCTTAATCTTCATCACTTCATCCACCTTCACCAGTTCACTCCTATGCTTCCTTCCTCCCTCCCTCTTTGGTCTCTTCATCTCCCCTGTTTTCCTACTTCCTTATCTCTCTGCTTTCCTTCATCTTCAACCCTTCACCGACGAGACGCCATTCCCCAAAAGTTTCCGTGCGGTGACCCAGTTCATGGCACGGCGGAAAGTGAATGGAGGGGGAGAGCTGAAAGAGCGGCAGAGCAGCAGATAGTGGAGACAATAAGGAAGGTGTAACATGTCAGTCCCTTTTTACCCCACCTCTGCCATCTGTGACAGTGGGAAACCTGAGACATCTCCCCTTCCTCTTCTTCCCACCCAAAGCCCTCGTCTCCCCTCCTCTTTTATGCCTCCCACGCCTTCTCTTTCACTCTTTATTGCCGATTCCCCCATGGCTTTATTCTCCTCCTCCTGACTTCCACCTTTATTCATAATTAATACAGGCAAAGAAAACCTCTTTGACACTCTTGTAGTACACGTGTGTGAGTTTTTGTGAGCTTGCCAGGTTTTTTCGTTTTTTGCTCATGTTTCTGTCCTGCGCTTTATATGAGCTTCTGCGTCGTCCACCTTCCACCTCACCTGGTCGTCAGGTTCTGCTGATTAACAAACACTTTGTTACTGTGCTTTTTAGAAACACTTTATTTGGTGAAGTTTTGTTTCAAAAATGTTCACTTTATTAACTAGTTGTGTTTTTACAGCCGGAGTTACTTTGTTAGTATTAGAAACACATAAAGTTGAAAAGTTTCTCTAATCAGGCTCTTGGCAGGAGGAGCAAAACCTCTTTTGTCTTACAAACAAGTATATCTATATTCAACAAGTACTGTAGATAACTTTGGATATTTTATTACTTTAAATCCCTTTTCTTATGCCTCTAAAAACACCTCTGTAGACTTTATATGACCTCTGAAGATGACCTGAGACATCAGGCAGCCAGGCATGAGGAGTATTTCCTTTACATCCTACAAGCTGTCACAGGGATCAAGAGATCTAAGCTTCTCTTCCTTTACAACCCATAAATGCTGTAAGGGATTGATCCGAAGACTTTAAAGGCCAAGTCAGAACCCTGAAACTTCTTTACTTAAGTTCCACCAGCCATGTATTTTGCAGTTTGCAGTGAGCGTTGTTTTTCAGATGTCATTCTTCTCTAGTATCACAGAGGCTTCAGTCCAGAGCTTGTAGCAGCTGCATTTATTTACAAATGACGGGTGGTTGATTGAAAGTCACATATTAAGCAATTCTGAATGTGTTTTGCCTAATAGATGCTGGAATACTCAAATTAAACCCAAAACGTCTCTAGTTTAGGATGGGCAATCTAATTTATGATTCATTGCAAAAGTGTTCAGACTCCTTGAACTTTTGCACATTTTCCCATGACACAACACAGATGCTGTCCCGCTGAAACCTGAACCTCTGCCCCAGTCTTTTGTAATCTCTAACTGGTTTCCTCTGGTATTCTCTTGTATTCAGCTCCATTCATTTTCACATCCACTCTGACCAGCTTCCCTGAAGAAAAGCATCCCACATCATGCTTCTGTTACTGCCATGTTTACTCAATTTTAGTGGGATAAATGTTTTACGCAACTATTATTATACTTCCTCCTCTACATTGTTAAGTTACAAATTAATTTATGTATCAGTCTTTCATTTATGCCTTGTGATTATAATCTGGCTAGATCCTCTGAAATCTGGTGTGATTCTTTGAGATGAAACGATGCATGCTCTTTCTGTGTCACAGAAGCCTATTTTTAAATTGAGCTCCCAGCAATGTTCTCCCTGACAGACTTTCGGTAAAACTTCTGTTGGCCTGTTTTCGGCTGACTTGATCAAATGTGAATTTGGTAATAACCTCTCTATTGCTGCTGTCAGAGTGCATTATGTGTAGGAAATCTCCAATTTAAACTTCTAATAGGAAACTTTCATATAATGCAGCGAATGTTCTGTGCGTCAAGCTCACTTTGCTCCGTGTCTTCTTCTTTAACTCTTGTCTCTTTTCTCAGTCGGTGCTGTGACAAGAAGAGCTGTGGAAATCGTAATGAGACGCCCTCAGACCCTGTTATCATCGACAGGTACTGACTTTCTCTTTGCCCCGTTGTTCTCAGCCTGTGTCTATTTCTCTCTCTCTACTTCTGCCACCTAAACACACACACATGCACACGCGCAGACCAGACACATACTGGCACACTGCTCTGACCCGTTTGAATGGCAGCGTGGGACAGGATGTTTGTGTTTTTTAGACGATCTGCTGTCGCTACTGAAATAGATGCTCCTCAGACTGAATCAGTGCCTTCTGATGTGAAGCGGAGGGAAACATTTGAGACACAAGCTTTGCCTTTAACAGCAGGAATGGTGTTAGAAGCACCCCATAAAAAAGAACCTTACCTGCACACACACACACCTACACACGCTTTTTTTAACTGAGAGTTCCTGTGCGAGTGATTCAGGAAACATGTGGATGAGCAAGGACATAAATGCACAACAGCCGATGTGTTGCTGCCTAATATCCTGAACTAAACTGCACCTTTAAATATAAGCAAGTGTGTTTTTGGTTATCTGATGCAAAAATATACAACTTTCTGTGAAAGAGGAGGAATGACGCTATGTGTCCCTCACCAGCCGCCCACATCGCTTCCGATCACTCCTGCAGGAGCACAAAAAAGGAGAAAGAAAAAGTGACTGAGAAAAGCTGAAATGAGATCCAACATTATTTTAATCAGATTTTTTTTGTCTTGGTTGTTGTTTTAACCCTGCATGAGCACATACACATAGAGAGAGAGGGAGAGGAGTGACATTTTCTCATCAATGTCGCTTTTCTGTATGCGATTAGGCATAAATGTCCAGCATTTTGACTTCATGTATGTTTGTGGGGAAAATGAGTGCATGTTTTTTTGGCAGTGTGACCAAATTTGGGGAAAATACTTGCCATATTTTCAGTGTAGAGCATATACAAGTGACACCACTGACTGGATGTTATTGTATCCAAAGTTGATTCTTCAGCATTTCTTGAGTGCTTCAACTTATACCTGTCAGTCAAGCTGGTAAGTTGAAATTCGGGGAATATAAAATCTCCATCACTTCTACCTTTTTCAGTTTTTCACAGCTTTATTTCTATTGCAACTTCATATTTAGATGATCCCAGTGTGTCTTTTAAAAGGCCGTTGAATTTTAAATTCAGGGAAATGAATGTAAATTCAACCAATTGGAGGCCTAGAGCAAGAAAATTGTGAATCATCATAAAGATAAAAAAACAAATATATATTTCATGCTAATTTTGTTCTTACCTTTCAAAGCTTTATTAAGTCTCTACAAGTTCTTATCCTTGCAGTTTCATACCAGTGCTAAAAAACTGCACCAATGAGCTGTTAATGACGATACTGGATCTCATGCTACGCTATGCAGACACTCTGTATTCACTGATGTACTCCCGTTGGCATGAAGAAGTGGCTCCTACAGGAGGACAGTCTGAGTCTGACCTTATTTTGACCTTTAATTTTCTTTAATCATCATCCTAATTGTTAGATTCTGTACAGGCTTCGAATCGGGACTCTGGCTGGACTACGTAATTTTACATGTTGGTAAAATTAAACGACTACAGTATGTAGTTGGCAGGGGGAAGAAAACTGTAGGACTTAACTGCATCATAGTTCATAAAGTAAATTTGACTTCATGGGGATTTAAAGGGTATAAATGTGTGCATTGCCTCTGTTTGCATGTTTGTGCAGAACATTGTCCTAACTTTAAACCGCAGCCCTGATTTAGTTTTGTTTCTGTCGGCTCTCTCAGACTTCTCATCTTACCTCCCATTATATATTTGCCTGGAAGGTGTGGAAGTTAACGTCTAGATCTGTGTGTGACTGTCTGTGTGTGGGTTGTGAAAGAATAGCTGATACATTAGACACAACTTGACATAATAATGGGTACATAACCCATTATGTGTGAGGAACTGGACCGTTTGGAGCAGCGGTGTTTGTGGGACTGCTGGTGTGATTGTGCGTCATTTGACGTGGCTGAAAGAGAGAAGCAGTAAAGTGAATTCTAAGAGATGTCAGGGAACTTGGTCAGGAAGGAATGTCAAGGTTACTGTGGATACCGTGGGATACTTCCTGTCAGCCCCCCTCCCCTCGCAGCATCTTGTTGCAACATCTGGAACTACGCTGTCTGACCAAAACACGAGGAAAGAAGGACAGAATAAAATCTTTAAGTGAGTCACTTATTGTAAATACATCTGACTGGAATTTAACTTTTTCAATCTTGAATAGACCAATGAATATTTTCCTTTCATCTTATAGAAATTAGATAGTAGTAATGAAGTTTTTCCCCAAAAAAACTAAATAGAAATGCACAAAAGTTTCAGTAACCAGTAAAAGTATTATGTATATGTTGTGAAGTCTAAGGGGAAAAAAACAACTATGTTGGAATAATAAGACTGCACAAACCCTTCAGGTTAATGAAACGTTCCCTAAATCACTGGAAATTTCAAACAAATAAGCAACAAAATATTATTTTCACCTTCACACTCACCGGTTTCTGAATTTGATTGACAGCAGTTAGATCCTGCGCCCAGACATGTGAAGGAGAAATAAAGTAAACAAACTTGACATGTGTTGAGGCCACACGGTAAACAGTGGCTCGTTAGCGGTGGGAAGGTACATAAAACATAAACCTAGCCACTGAGAGAAAGTGTCCATGCCTGTAAATGAGGTCAGAAGAATTAGGAAAAAAAGTTCTGAGGAGATTTTTCACTGGTGCTTTTATCTGTCTAAATCTCAACAACATGACCTCTTATGTACAAACGGCCATTTCAAACCAGATCCATTCACTTTATTCAATTATTTAAACTAAATGAGCATTTGTTATTCAAATACCTTAGCCATAATCATAAATGTATGCACATAAAATGTAAAATAATATTTTCATGCTTTGAATTTGTACCAGAACAATGGTAGCTAACATTAGCTTGTGTCTGATTGTGTTGTCAGTGTACCAGTGTATCTGACTTGGGAAAAAATACTTGTATGCCAAACCAAGAGTTGGGATCTTGATCCTCTTATATTTTTATTTTGTTGATGAAAAATTACAAAGTTTGCCATTAAGTGAAAAAAACCCTGATTAAAAGCTTAAACAAACTTATACAAGTATTGATTTTTCTAAAATGCACATAAGGTGAGAGTAAAATGACTCCAAAGCTGTTAGGAAAGATCGATATGGAGAAGCTTTTTGAGGTTAGCAGGTCATCACAACAACATTTTATATATTTACTAAGAGTTTTATTTAAATCTTCAGTAGAAGTGACAGTAATTTGGGGGGTTGATGTATCCCTATGCGTCGAGTTCATGTAAACCCAGTGAGAAGCAAATAAAATGCTTTCAGTTTATTTTCAAGTGGAACTGATGCATTTTGAATCAGCAATACTTAACGGGAAATACACGTAATTAAAGCAAAGACATGATGAACAGATTGTTTGACATTTAACCTAAAAGCGCTCCATTTGTTCATCATGCATCTGCCTTTAACACTGGGGATGAAGAGCTAGCAAACTGGGAACCCGAGTGACTGGCAGCTCATTGCTTTGTGCCAGTGAGCATGTCTGAGTGACAAGTAGCCCATCACTCCATGCATAGGTGTGTGTGAAAGAGTGTGTATGGCCCTGTAAATCCCTGTTGTGGGACAGCAAGTGTCTCGCTGTGTCTCAGGGTTAATATAGGGTTAACGACATGCAACGATATCCTATCATACGCCTGCTTGACTCCTAAAGAGCCACATTCACTCTGAGCTCCGCTCTGCATGTGTGTGCGTGTGTGTGTGTGTGTGTGTGTGGCTTCCTTTCAGCTGGTTTCTCGCGTCTTTTACTGTCTTCTCCGACAGCATCCTCATCAGCTCTCGCTCCTTTCTTCTCCAACACGTCTGTTTCCCTCTGCTGCATGTGTCATTTTCCCCTCCTCACTCCTGGCCTTCCTCCAACTCATTCACAGCATCCTTCGTCTTCACTCCCCTCCTTTTTCTCCCTCTCTGACTGTTTTGGTCTCTCCGTGGCCCTCGGGGGTTACCTACCTCACTGCTCAGCTTGCTGCATGTTTAGACACCCACAATTGGCTTAATAAGCCCAGGCTGTGTGTGTCAGAGAGAGTGTGTGTGTGTAGTCTGGGTTATAGTCTCAGGCAGTGTGTTCAGAGCTTAGATCAGTGTCAGGACTTAAGGAAGGCAGTTTGTGGGTGTCTGTTCTGTGAGCCAGAGTGTGTTGTCTCGGGTTGTAAAGGGGCCTGCATAAGCCTGAGGGTTTAAGGGGGTTCCCCATGTGTCTGCATGTGTGCGTGTGTGTGTGTGCAATCTGCAGGGTTAAGAGGGGTCACAGCTTGAGGTGGAGATGATGGGAAAGAGGAAAGGATGGAGGAACGGTAGAACGAGGAGGTGATGGTGATGAGGCAGCATTTACAGGGGAAAGAGGAGGAGGAGGGGAGGCTCACAGAGGCAGACACAGGAGAGAAGAAGAGGAGGAGGAGCAGATCAAGATTTGTTTCAGGGGATAAGAGCCTCTGTCTGGGGAGCCCTGTCAATCAAAGAGCAGGGGGTAGGGGAGGAGGGGGTGCTGTCAATCAACTGGAGGAGGAGGGTGAGAGGTAGGGTATGCGGGGGAGGCGGGGAGGTGAGAAGACAGAGGGAGCGAATGGGATCTTCTAAACGATCTCTTCATCTTTTCTTCCTTTGTCTTCCTCACTACCTCTTTTCTGGCTTGTCCCAGTTACTAAAATATCTCTGCCAGCCTGGTACGTCACTGTTACTGTTCGCTCTACTGTCACTGTCTGACACACACACACACACACACACACACACACACACACATCTAAAATAGAACGTGAGATAATTTTCCTCCTTTCTTGACCTGTTCTCATTGCTCCTTTACTGTGTTGCCCTCTTTTCTTTCACACCTTCCACCCTCCTAAATATAGATTCACTTCACTTTATATGACTGCAGTTCTTTGATTTTATGTGTTATATTGTACAAAACAGAACAAATAATTTGCAATTTAACATGGCTACTTGCTTATACATGTCAAATAAAACTGATTCTCTGAGAAATTGATTTGCACATTTTTTAAATCAAACCAGTGAGGTGGAAAAGGCTCCCACTTTGTTACCCCTAAATACAATCCAGCAAAATTGATACAGAAGTCACCTCATGTATAAGTAGATATGTATAAAGTAATCTCAGTATTAATCCAGCTGTAAAGCTTCAGATACTTTTCAAGAACCTTGATGAGTAAATAAAGACGGGAACCCAGGAAACTGATCAGGAATAATGTTGAGGAGAAGTTGGTGTTGTTTGAAAGCTTTGAATCAATCATTTTTCTATTTTATTTGTGAAAAAAATTAATAAATATATCCCTTTCTAGACAACAGGAAACCACCTAATAGAAGAAACATCAATGTTACTGGTATCTGTAAATTAAGTGCACTGTTCCAGAAATGATAGTTTAGCTTTATATCCTTTAAATACTATATATATATATATATATATATATATATATATATATAAGGAATGATAAACATTGACCTATTTCAATTATGGGACCTTTTTTCTTCCAGCATTTTAAAAACTTTGTATTTGAGTTATTTCCAGAGTATTCCTTTCTCACTTGCTTTCTAATGTTTCAGGACCACTTCCTGTGGGGAAGGTCAGTGTTTGCTTAAAGATGAGGCCCGATGGGAATTATTCATACCAGGGCTTTAATGGTTTAATGGCAGCCTTCATCTCGGTCAGTTTTTTGTGTTGGTGTGTGTGACTGTGTGGCAATGTGAGACGGAGAAGAGAAAGAAAGGGATGTTTTATTCATTTCTCTCATTTAGCTTCTTTATACGCACCTGTCCCAACAGTTAAAGGCTCAACATTCAGTTCACTGGCTGATTTAGTCTAACTGCCTGTTTTAACGATCACACACTTTTACAGAGCTGCAGAAATGTATGGCTTTCTGTTTTTCCTTCTCTAGGTGTCTGTGGTTTTGCTTTTTGCATAAATGTGTTGCCTTTGTTTCTTCTTAAGGTATAAGATGTGCATTTCATTTTTTCACATTTTTATTCTCACAGCAAATATGAGGTGGCCAGGGTTATAATCTGATAATATTCAATAATAGACATGTTTACTATTAGCAGTTATTGATAGAAAGGGTCACTGAGCTGAAAATAGCAAGTCTTTATATATTACATATGTCTTTGTACAATGAGACAGGAAATCTGTTAAAAAACACAGACAGGGTTTGAATGAAGAGGGTCCAAACAGATGTATAATGTTGGACTTGCTACTGCCTCTCCCACACAAACACTGACATAGGCTTTTCCTTTTTCTGTTCTCCTTGTTTCCCCCTCTTTCACCCATCTCATCCTCTCCTTCCTCTGTTTCCTCCTCCTGTGTGCCATGACACACACCCCAAAACACACACACACGCACACACACACGCACACACACATCCTTTGGCCGGGATCATGTTACTCTAATAGCTACAAAACACTAACTGACAGCCTAACATTTTCCCATATGTCTGCTGAATCTGTAGCAATACCACCATTATTTTAGAGCATTGCAGGTTGTTAAAAGCTGCAGTTAGACATGAGGTATGATGCACATTTAACCATTTAACTGTTCAGTTGAAGATTTCTTCATGTTCATGCAGGACATACTATCCCGCATCAGAACGTGAAAAGATAGCAGCCTTTAGCGATAGTGGGGACTTTGTTTTGGTATCTTTTGTTTAAAGTTGCACATTGGAAGGAGCTCTGTGCATCTGTACATAAACATTATGCTTCTGTCCACCTATAAAGCAACACCGTATTTGTGTGGTATGCTGCTGAACCACAGCACCTAATGTTTTGCCTCAAACATAAAAAGATGTGAAAAGCTCAGAGCATACATTTTTGTTGCATCAATATCTGGTGACTGTCGAGTTTTTTTTTGTTTTTGTTTTTGTTATTTTATCTCTGCTTGTGCAAAAATAACTCCTTTCAACCAGTAATTAATTTCTACAACTTCATTTAGATAAATAATTTTTATTGCTTCATTTATGCATTTTTAGCTACTATATAATTTGTTATATTTGAATGTAACAAGTCAAAATAACAAGAATGTAATGTAAGTAATGTAGAAGAAGGAAGAAATAAAGTAGTGAAGTAAAAAATTATGGTTAAAAAATTACAATTGGAAAAAAGCAGGTATGTGTGTAAATGCAGCACCTGATGCAGCAGAGTTCCATAAAGACATTTTAATCATCATTTAGTTTGCTAGTATTTCTTAAATGTGCAAAACACCAGCAAGAGTCTCACCGCCAGTAAAGCCTTGTGCTTCTCTCTATCAACTATGTAATATATGTAATATATACACTCTATCAAGAAGATGGGTGTCACTGTTCTACACTCTGGGTGAGATGGCATTTAGTTGACAGCTGCATCAACTTTGACAATAACTATGTAAGCACAGCTTCTTTAAGATTATGACCACAGTGATTTAAAATATCTAGTTTATTTTATGTTTGAAATACTAAGCAAGTTCATTTTTGAACAGACTGCAAAAGTCTGGGACTTTTATGCACATCTGCAAGCATCTTCTTGACTTTCTCCCATATTTATGTGGGTATAAAGAGAAACCTGATACTCATTTAAAGTCCATTCTTCCAAAATTCAGGCTGAACTAAACATTTCTGAGGAGCTGGATGATGGGCAATACTGGCATCAGTGAAATAAGACACATGCATGTTGCTTATCAAATGTTTCTGGCTTACTGCTTGGAAATTTCATCCAGGTAATGCTAGGGAAAAAAATAAACTTAGGATTGATGATATCTGTTCTAGTCTGACAGAAACAAAATATCAAACTTTCAGTATTTGGTCAGAATACAATCACAATGTTTTTGTGTTTCCTGGGGATTTTATTTGATAAACCAACACAAAGTTATGTGTAAATGTTTGTAGAAGGAAAATTACATGACTGCTATGATACCTCTAAATAAAACCAATCAATTGTCACCAGAAGTCACCTAATCAATAAACTTGTTTCACTGGTTCATTAATCAGAGAAGCTGCCAAGTGACCCATTGTAATTCAGAAGGAGTTGTAAAAATTCACCAGTCAGCTGGGAGACAAACTCTAACCAACACCTCAGGAAACTCGCAGCTGTAATTTAAGTAAAAATAACACAAAAGATTCAGTCAGAGGAGCCAGACACCAATGCATGTTACACTCATGCTTTAAAATATCACACAAACTTTTATGTAAAATCTAAATAAAATAGCATTTTCTGATTGCAAAGTAAATAAAGTTGAAAAGGCTCGTGAATACCTTTTGTACACTATGAAAGACTAAGACTTTTTTATGTTGTCAGCTAAGCTATTTAGTTGTTAGCTGAGCTACTTAGTGAGTGATTTCAGTGATTAATCAGCACAACTACAGACAAACTAGGTCACAGAGTGAATATGTAATCAGTTGTTAAACTTACCTCAATAAATAGTGAAAATATGCATTTGGCACATGCATGTGTTCATTAATTTGATGGATAGATAACCTCCTGGTGTGGATTAGGGCTGCAGTCAGTCCTGGAGTCAGTACAGATATCCCTCCTACAATACTCTCTTTACTCGACAGCCATTACACCCTCACCCTTAAACACACTTACATACACTACAGTAGCACAGTGGCTCATTCATGATAGGTGGTTGCCGATGGTGTGTGTGAATATCTTAAGCGCCGTCATTAAAAGGCAAACAGATTTGGTTTACCTGGAAAAACTCTGCACACACACACACACATGCACCTCGACAGACACGCCAACGAGAGCGTGAGAGGGAATTTTTCCCCATACCGCAAAGTGAGCTGGTGGTTGAGGAGGCCGAGCGAGAGTGTGTTTACTTACTGTACGAAAGTTTGTGCAACTGTAAAGAGGAATTTGTTGCGGAGTGGAGAGGAGAGCGGTGGAGCGGAGAGGGGAGGGGAGCGGAGTAAAAATGTGCCAGCCATGCATCATTTCATTATTAATAGCCATGTCGGAATAAAAATGCTAACCTTGTCTGTTCCAACGGACTGAGTCTGCAACTGCTGCGCTCTCCACAGTGTGTGTGTGCGTGCATGTGTGTGTGTTAGTGGTGGTGGGGGCATTAGTCCGCAGCAGGGTCTCATTTCCCTTTGTTAGAGCTGGTAGGGTGAACTGATGAAGTCATTGCAACCTACACAGGTAAAAATATCTGTGTGTGTGTGTAGTGGCAGTGTTTCCTCTGTGGAGCGCACCAGGAAGAAAGCACCAGCGTCCTACAGAGAGGGGCATTGTTAGAGACCTCCGAACACACACAACTGCATCACCCCTCCCAGAACGAGCAGCCTGATCTGCACACTGTCTGTGTCGCCACAGCAACATGTAGCACACGCCCAAACAACAACAAACAATTTGGGGGAAAAAAAGAGAAAAGAAATCAAAAGCTCTCACTGCTCACTAATGTGGTGCTTCGAAAGAGTATTTTTGATGGATTTGTTTTTGTCACATTTAAATATTTCAGATCATCGTATAAATAAAAATACTAGAAATAGATAACTGGAACAAACATGAAATTGTTTTGCGATGATTTAATTTGTGAAAATAAATTGCACTCTTTGTTTACTAGTGAACTAATTGGGGATAACCATATTTTTTGGGAAGCTGAATTCAATTTTACCTACATTTGATTGTTTTCAGACTTGAGGAATCAAGAATTTGCTTAACGATAGAATCTGTCTAACAACAGAGAGGCTAAAAAAGAGTCATTGAGATCTATTTATCTGGAAGTAGAAAAGTCATTTTGAGGTCTTCAGGACGTCAGTGACTCACACTGAGAACCAAAACCCACAAGCGCAAAAACCATGGAGCCCCTTCACAGAAGTGGCCAGATGACAAACGTTATTCGAAAAGCACAACAGCAATTCATCCAGGAAGTCAGAAAAGAATCTAAAATCACATTTAGAGCATTGTAGGACTTCATGGTTTAAAAATGAGAAAAAGAAGAAATGGGGCAGTTGCAAGGCTGAAACCACTGCAGACTAAAACAAACACAAAGGACCATTTCACTTTTACCTAAAGACATCTTAAGATTAACAAGAAAATATACTGTGGAACTTTGTTTACATTCACAACAAAAAACTATCACAGCATTTTAAAAAAACCTGTCATACTAAGAGCCAGTCATGGTGGTAGTAGTGTGATGGGCTGGGCTGCTAAAGGAGCTGGACAACTTCATGAATTTTTCTCTCTGAAGAAAAATCCTCTCCGGTCATCAGTTTGTGACCCCAGGCTCAAGCACACTACTGTTCTGCAGGATGTCAATAATCCAAGCATAACAGGAAGTACAATTGAAATGCTGTGTCATGGCTTTAAAAGCCAATCCATGCTTGAAAAGTCTTCAACATGGCTGAATTAAAACAATTTGGCAAAGAAGAATGGCTCAAAATCTCTTCAGAGCGATTTAACGGACTCACTGGCAGTTATTTAAAACACTATCTGTTGCCACAGGGTGATGCGGCCATTAAATTGGATTAAGAGGCCAATTAGTTTTTGTCCATCAGGCCAGATTGGGTTGAATAACTTTATCACCTTACGAAACTATCATTTGAAAACTGCCTCATGTTTTTACACAGCTTATTTTTGTCTAATATTACATTTTTTTGATAATTTGAAAACTTTGAGTGTGACAGAGAAGCAAAAATAGAAGAAATCCATGCAGGGGCACATTTTCACATCACTTTATAACATGACATGCATTAAGTATCCATGGATGTGGTGTTCTGAATAAAAATAATGGCTATATGTGTGTATTTTTGTGATGTTGAACTATGCAACACACCCCAAGAGTTAGAGGCAGTAGAACGCTGTATGGTGGAACTGCGGAGGTGTAATCTGTCAGACAGGAAGCCAGCTGGGTCAGAGGTCACCAAGCACTAATCGATTAGCCGTCAGTTAGTGCGGCACCCGAGAGGAGAGCACAGCTGTGGCCAGCTTTCTTACAACATGTATGTGTGTGTTTTAAGCTTAAGTGTTTATGGTTTTAAGCTCGTGTGTGGTGAGTGTGTGCGTGTGTGTGTGTGTGTGTGTGTGTGTGTGTGTGTGTGTGTGTGTGTG
>VMRN01000628.1:6090-20684 GCA_010277015.1 Poeciliopsis turrubarensis
CACACACACACACACACACACACACACACACACACACACACACACAGAGTACGGAGGGTTAGTAGGGCCAAAAGTCACTCATTAGTGAGCAGAATGTCTGATAGGACAAGAAGGAGCCAGCTGTGCTAGTGGACCAATCAGAGCGCAGCATCCTGTTAATGGAAGCAGCAGCAGAAGAAGAAAGAGGAGGAGTTAGCAGACAAACCAAACAGCCGACAGGCAGCAACATACTATTCCTGCTCCTCCAAGTCGCTGAAACGCTTCTTCAGTCTTCAAGAAGGAAAAACAGGAAGATGAGGAAAAGTTACTGAAGCAGAACCTCCCGCTTCTCCAGACGTTCCTGATCCTCAACCCAGCGTTCTCCACAGACATTTACACGCCAGCAGCCCAGCCACCAGGGGCGCCGCTGAGACCACAGGAACCAGTCACTTCCTGCTTACCTGTCTGCATCTGTGACGAGTGCCAGGCGGCCATAATCCCACGCAACCTTCCTCAGGATGGAGAAGACGAAGAGGAGCACCTGAAGAAAAAGAGCATGATGGAGAAGAGCATGTAGAGCTGAATGTGGAGCTAGACGTAGATTCTCCAGATTGAACCTTTTCTCTTTTCCTGCTGGCGTTCAGCTGAGGGTATTTTCTCCCTTCATTCTGTGCAACTGAACCAGCTGAGAACATGGAGCCGTTTGCTTCGCTTGTAATTAGCAGAAATCAATACAGAAATGCAGCTTTCCTAGCACAACATTTGTCTGATCCAACCAGAGAAACACGCTTTCCTCGCTGAAACCATCTGAGCAGCATTTCAGAATCAGAAGCTCACATTAGCAGAGCATGCTAATGATCTGCTAACGGCTGTGCTAACAGCTCTGCTAATGCTACACTAGTTGCTGTGCTAATGGCTTTTCTAATGCTCTGCTAACATTTCTGCTAATGCTGTGCTAACAGTTCTGCTAAAAGCTCTGGTGATGCTATACTAACTGTTCTCTCAACATCTCTGCTAATGCTCTGCTAACGCGCCGCTCGGCGTAGCGACGAGTCTCACCAGGAAGCACATGAAGTCCAGGGCGAGCACAGTGGGCACGCCTCCGAACGGCAGCCCCTGCAGCACCGTGCTGCGGATGCGGGCTGAGTAGCAGTAGTCTTTGGATTCATCGTCGCCTGTACAGTTTTTCTGTTCGCTGCAGGCCGGGCTGCTACCCACTGACTCCATGGTGACAATCAGCGCACTGAGCATGCTCACTGCCACATCCTCACTGGGAACCTGAAGAACAGAGAGGCCAGAGGTTTGGGATCTGGGAACATGCTGCTGGATTTCCAGAAACAGCAGGCTAACTGTAGCATGCTAACACAGCAGGCTAACTGTAGCATGCTAACACAGCAGGCTAATGCTAGCATCCACAGCTATATATTGTAATTTCCTATAATTTTTTAATGTCTGAACGGTGGAGCAGAAATCTGTCAAAGATAGATAGAAACATAGATGTTGTACATAGAGACATACTCAGGCTGGGCAATGTGGCTTAAAAATAAAATCACTTTTTTACCAAATTAAATTTTATTCCGCTACACATGACAAATTATTTTTTAAAGGATGTTCTTTTATTATGATTATTATCTCTGTGAGTTGACCTGAAATCAGATGTCTGTTCAAAATCAGAAAATATGATTAATCAATAAACTTGATTTCTTACCCAGCCCTAGTGATAAATCAGAAATATTCCACCAATAATCTGTTTAAACATACAGATATGAGTCAGGAGATGTGTAAAGCGCCTGCAGGCTCGACAGCAGGCGCTTTACAGCTAGCTGTAATATTAGCATGCTAACGCTAATAACTCATTTTTTAGAGGCGTTGGAATCAAAATCTCTCAACTGAGTCTGACATAAAGTGGTTCTGCACAGATATCGTCATGGAAACCAGCTAGCAGCTGAAAGCAGCTTGCGAGCTAACGTGCTAGCTCTGTGTACACTGTGGCTAGCATTAGCATTCAGAGCCACAGCGCAGAAGAGGAGGAGCTTTCCTCTGATTGATCTTCATCACCATGGTAACCAGCAGCAGCGTGCAGCTGATCCAGGTGTTCGGCTGCCAAAGGTCCAGTACGGGGTCGTTCAGTCGGTCCGGTCGGGACCGACTGATGGACCCAAACATCATCTGGTACCGGTTTGGACCATTTGAGCTGAAGGGACCATGAGAGCCGAGGTTCCGGCGGTTCTGTTCGGCCGCTGCAAGAGAACCCCGTCTGGTTCTGTTTATTACTGATGAAGATCCAGAAAAGTTCTGCTTCCAGAACCAGCAGGGTTCTCCTTGCTCTGCCCCCAGACCCCCCTCCCCGTCGCCATGGCAGCATGACTCATCGTCCAGGCCCCGCCCCCTCCCAGGCCCGGCTCCTGATTGGTCCGCGTGGACCGCCTGCAGCCGGCAGATAACGATAAGGAGCCTCAGATCAGAAACAGGAAGCGGTTCTGCTGCAGCGTCCGCTCCAGAACCAGAACCACCACGGCCCGGTCAGAACAGGACCGGCAGAACTTCCGACTGACAGCAGAACATGGCCAAATGTTGCAGAACCATGAGAACGGTTCTGAAGTCCAAACGTCTCCCTGGATTCCTCCATTCCGGATCCAAATTCCTTCTCAGAACCGGGTCAGAACTCTGGGAACGCTCCCAGAGTTCTGACCCGGTTTCCTTCTTGGCGTCCAGAGAGGATGAAGGTCAGAGCTGCAGCCAACGATCAATCAATCAATCAATCAATCAATCAGCTCCTTTTGCAGATTTTATTCCACGTCAGAAACGCCTTGAAGAAGCAAATGAATTCATTTCGTCCTCCGACAGGAGAAAAACTGGACATCAATAGATATCGATTATTGATTAATAACTGGATGCTGAAGCTGATTAATTATTTCCAGAATGTGAAGCTAAAGCGGAACTAGAGTTCAGAATAAAATGTTTTTATTTTAAACGTTAATACGTATTTTTATTTTAATTATTGATCTGATTTTCTTTCTTTCTGGATTCAGTTTTTTTTATTCGATAGTGTCAGGAAATGACAGAAGATCAAACCGGGAATCAAACCTCCGGCGGCGGCGGCGGCCCACTGCACCCCTGAATCATCGATTCCTGCATTAATCCAGGATTAGTTCCATAGAAGACAGAACCAGAACCCCTAGAACCTTCTGTCCCGCTCCAGAACTGCTGAACAACTGGACTGAAACAGATCAGTAGAACGGATCAGAACCGGTCAACAAAACGGGTTCTGTCGGCTGCAGGCTGTTTCCCGACCCGGCGGACAGAACTTCAGCTCCTCCATGTTCTAGGTTCTGCAGATCCAGGTCCAGTCCGGTGGCTCTGCACACTGCAGATTATCCTTCAAGTGAAGAAAAGTTTTGGGAGTTTTTTCTGATCTAATATAAACAAAATTGTGGAGAAAATGATCTTTAGTGTGAAAACGTCTAGAAGTAGCGAGTGTTGTGGAACGCCAAAGCCTGAATCTGATTGGTCAGTTTGCTGAAAGCGAATGTGGGAGTTTGATCCTCCTGTAGTTCTCAGAGCCGTTTGGATCCCGCCTGGACTTCTCGCCGCGCGCGGTTCTGGTGGGTCACCGGTTGGCCGACCGTGACATCTGCCGCTCTTCCAGAGCGCGGCGCTACGTCTGCGGGTCAAACAGTTCAATCCGTGCAAATGTTGGCCAAAGGGTAGAAATGAACAGATGTTGTTGCTTCTCCTCCTCTGGACGTCTCAGAGCCACCGGGATCTGGGAAGCCACCGGGATCTGGGAAGCCACCGGGATCTGGGGATCTGCTCCTCCTCCCGGTTCCCGGTCGGCTTTGCTTTCATGTCTTGTTATGCAGCCTGATGTGGCGTTTCAGGCGCTTCATGAGCTCTTGGGGGTCTGCAGCAGCGATACTTCAGTGCTGTCCTGGGTCCAGCGGTTCCGTTTTTAGAATCGGATCGGAACCAAACGAAGAGCCTTCACAATGTGGCGGTTATCGATCAACGGCTTTGGTGTTCAAACATTGGCAGCTGTGTGGAAATTAGACTTCATGTTTTCAGCAGATTAAAAAGTGGATTTTCTCTCAGCACCAGATTCACTCAATCAAAAAGTTTCTGTTCTCTGATATGAGCTCAGAACCAGAACCGGTCCATCATCACCAGGTCTAATGAGGAAGCTGTGAAGCGATGGGTTGAAGATTTGCTGGTTTGTTTTTCCAGGTTTTTCCAGGTTTTTCCAGGCTCATCAGTGATGGAAACTCCTTCCTTTAACTCTGGAAATATTCTGAAAAACCTGCAGCTCGTGTTGGACCGGAATCAAACAGACATCACTTCCAGATGACGGACCGAACCGAGCCGAACCGAGCCGAGCCTTCGGGTTTCAGGCCTGGCAGCAGGCTGATGCTTTGACTCACTGACCTGATTTCTGCGGGCCGCAGCACGTCCAGCTAGGCCCGAACCGAACCGGCCCTCCCAGCCAAACAAAGCGCAGAGACTCCGCACATCCCGCACATCCGCCACCTGCGTGGATCTGCTCCATCAGATGCGGACGAGCGCGCGCCTTGCGCGTGCACAGCGCACACATTATGTAATCCCCCCCCCACCCCCACCCCCCGGGCCGGATGGATGCTGCCGGGGGAAGCGGCGCCGCCAGGCCGCCGGAGAGGCTCCAGCCGCGGCCTGGCGGCGCCCGGCGGCCCGCTGAGCGGATCAGGCGGAGCCGCAGCTCAAAGCCAATCATGGAGAATTAGAACAAAGCCGGTACCTGACCCTCCGAAGCCGAACCGAACCCCCTTTGCTGCTCCGCTCCGCTTCCAAAACAACCGCTAAATGAACAAATCCTCAGAAGAGCCGCTGCGCCCGAACCGCGGGCCGCCGCAGCGCCGCCATGCCGCAGAAACCCGCAGAGCCGCACAGAGCTGGATCCACCGCCGGGACGCTGGCCGACAGTCCGCTGCGAGCCGCTGCTCCTCCGCCGGCTGTCCGAGGCAAAATGGAGGCGGAGCGGAGCTGCGGTGACGCGCCGCCGCCAGCAGGGGGCAGCAGGAGCTGACCTTCAGGCTGCGTCTCGCCCTGCGGTTACACAACCGGTCCACGCAGAAGAAGACCTGCTGCTGATGATGACGATGAAGAAGAAGAAGATGATAATGATGATGATGATGAAATCAGGTATCCGATCATCTGCACGCCTTACCACGTGACTAAATGAAGGACTTCCGGTCTGACGCAGGTCCGGAAAAAAGGGGAAAAAAGTTTGGTTAAAACTCACGATGAGCTGTGGAGGCAGCAAGGTCCCCGGTTCGAAACCCAGCCGGTTCACCCGAACCTCCACTATGATCCACGTTTTAAAGTTTTTTCAGAGTTAGACTGCGACACACAAGGTTTGCTGCTGTCGCCTCGGTTCAGAGGGACAGAACCGGTCCAGCAGAGGACGGATGGACCCAGTGGACCCAGTGGACCTCTAACCTCTAACCTCTAACCGTCCAACAAGCCAGAACAGGATTCAGAGCCGACAATTAAATCACGTTTATCATCAGTCTCGGCTGCTTCTGGTTATAAGAGGACAGAAATATTATTAATATTATTATAACTGTTATGAAACATCTTTAATCTGGACTGGAGAAGAAGAAGATTTAACTTCATAAGATGCCTGGACCTCCAGGAACCGGGTCAGAACCGGGTCAGAACCGGGCCAGAACCGGGTCAGAACCGGGCCAGAACCGGGTCAGAACCGGGCCTGTGTTGCTGGGAAGAACATGGTTCTGATGGTCCTCTGATGTTCATCTAAACTGGTTCCGGCCTGAAGACCCGGATGCCACCACAACCGAACCTCACAGAGCCACGGCTCGGCAGTCGATGTGGAACCGGAAGCCGGTTGTCTGCGTCTTCCTCCAGCCTCTGCAGCTCATTGGCTGAGCCTGCGGCTCCGGCGAGGGCCGCGCCGGAAGCAGCGGCTGCGCCGGGGGATGGAGTGCCGATCCGCCGCCGTCTCGTCCCTCAGCTGGGCCCTGGTGGTCGGCGGCGCGGCCTACCTGCTGCGGCAGACGCGCCGCTGCGGACAGTACGGCCGCTACGCGGAGCCGAGCGGCCGCTGCTGGCCCGCGGGCCCGGCCTGGTTCCTGCAGGAGGTTCCGGCCTTCCTGGTTCCGCTGCTGCTGCTGGGTTCTGCACAACCGAGCTCTGCCACCGGGAGGTCGCTGCTCGTCTGGACCTTCATGCTGCACTACTTCTACAGGTTAGACGGACCGGGACCGGGACCGGGGGAGCGGAGGTTCTGGAAAGGTTCGGGGTGTTTTGGGTGATTTAGTGACGCAGTGAGCTCAGGTCCAGAGTTTCGGAACCGAACCTCCTGGCGGGACGGTTCCCGTCAGATCAGCTGATTTATCCACAGGAAGTTTATGAAGGTTAATGATCAGAACCGCAGACCCAAAAGAACTTCAACAGCAGATCTGAAAGTTCTGATCAGATTGGATTTAGGAATAATGTCAAGAATCATGACGTCATTACTGCTGAGAGCCCAGGACTGAACTCCTCACCAGAGCCCAGGCTCTGGAGGTGTAACTGGACTGAACAGAACCTAAGATGGTTCTGGTTCTGGTAAAACACTCAGACCTTCCTGCTGGCTGCCTCACCTGTCCAGCTTGTCTCAGCTGAGGCTGAAAGCTGAGCAGAGTGGGACATCATGTTCTTCTGACCCGGCCAAGCGGACCTGCAGCACTTCTTCAATCAATCAATCAATCAATCAATCAATCAATCAAATTTTATTTGTGAAGCTCATTTCAGCAGCAAGGCATTTCAAAGTGCTTTACATCATAAACACAAAACACAAAGTCATGCAACATAGAATAAACAACACATTGATCCATCATTACATTTTTAATTGATTACGTTTCCAATAAAACTAAACAGGTTTTTAGTTTTTAGTTGAGGTTTAAAGGAAGTCAGGGTTTCTGCTGTTTTACAGTTTTCTGGAAGTTTGTTCCAGATATTTGGTGCATAGATGCTGAAAGCTGCTTCTCCTCTTTTGGTTCTGGTTCTGGGGATGCAGAGCAGAACCAGAACCAGAACCTGAGAGTCTGGCAGGTTGATACAACAGCAGCAGATCTTTAATGTATTGTGTCTTTAGGCTAGCTTGACCTTTGACCCTTCTCTTCCAACTTGATGTTCTCCATTAAACCGACCCAAAGCGGTTCCACCCTGGTTGGTTCTGTTGACCCGATGCAGACCAGGTTCTGCTGTGGGATCCAACTGTGATGCATTTAAGGAGCCGCTGGTCCTGTGGGAATTTACAGATTTCTAACAGTTTAAGCGTCTCAGATAGGTTTACTTTGGGATTATGGATTATTCTTCCTGCTGACTGCCTGGGTTTCAGCCGGCTTTGGTGAAGATGTTCTGAAGTAACTTTGTTCTGGTTCTGCAGGAGCTTCGTCTACTCCCTGCTGACCCGCGGACGGCCGGTTCCTCTGAAGATCGTCTGCTCCTCCGTCGTCTTCTGCTCTCTGAACGGCTTCCTGCAGGGACACCACCTGCTGCACTGCGCTCACCTGCAGCTCACCTGGCTGACCGGCGCTCGCCTCTCTGCAGGTCAGACGCTCCGCCGCGGCAGGAACCGGTTCTGAAGGGGTTCTGAAGTCCAAAAGCTGAACAAGCCACCAGAGGACAATAAGAAGCACGCTAGAACATGAATTGATTAGTTTTTGTTTGGAAAGATGAGATGAGGAAGTTTGGCTTTGGCTCTGAAATAGGAAAGTAAAAATTGGCCGGATCAGGGTGAGGAGAGACGAACCTCCTGCTGGACTTCATGTCTTGATTCTGTTTTTCAAGGTATTGTGGTGTTTGCTGTCGGTCTGACCATCAACATTCACAGTGACCACATCCTGCGTAGCCTGAGGAAACCTGGGGAGTTCGTCTACAGGATCCCCCGCGGTACGCAACTGCAGCCTTAAGCTGACTTCCTGTTGACCGCTTCCTGTTGACCGCTTCCTGTTCACCGCTTCCTGTTGACCGCTTCCTGTTCACCGCTTCCTGTTGACCGCTTCCTGTTGACCGCTGTCCGTCTTCCAGGGGGGATGTTTGAGTTGGTTTCTGGTGCCAACTTCTTTGGGGAGATCATTGAGTGGTGCGGCTTCGCCCTCGCTGCTTGGTCCTTTCCAGCTTTCGCCTTTGCCTTCTTCACCATGTGCTCCATCGGGCCCAGAGCCTTCCATCACCACAGGTACCGGTCATTCCCGTACTGTCAGGATCAGACACACTGAGCAAGGGTTCTGGTTGGGTTGTAGTTTGGGTTTCAGCTCGCATCAGAACTTGGGCTGAGTCGGTGCTCCTTGTGTTTCTTCCAGGGATTATAAGCGGCGGTTTGAGGACTACCCCCGCTCCAGGAAAGCCATCATTCCCTTCATTCTGTAGGCATGGAGGCCCAACCCGTGAGAACTGGTACCTATTGCAGTTCCTCCTCCTCAGACGCCCAGCCGTCCTCTCCTGGTGCGGAACAGGCTGACGCTCCCTCCATCTGGGACTCTGTAAAGGTCAAGGGTCAGGACCAGGGCACAAACTTCCCCTCACATCCAGGCTCAAACTATCCAGGCTTTTGCCATCAGGTGGCGCCACAGAGACGGAGTAGGCGCCGCTCTGCAGTGAAACTAAATAAGCAGATTTGAAATGTTACAACCCGATTCATTTTCTTTAAAAATGGTTCTATATTCATATAAATGTACTTTTTATTCTTTTATTTCCTCTAAACATGATTTATTTGTCTTAATGTCAGTACTCCATCAGAATAAACATGAAAGCTGTGAGTTTGGACTCAGCCTGTCGGCGGGTTCTGGTTCTGGTTCTGGTCCCGGTTCTGGTTCAGTGGATTCCTCACTCACTCTTCCAAACTGAAGTTTTACTGTGACTTGTCTGAGTAGCAACCAATTTTCTTTTAGATTTATTAAATATTTATATGAATTTAGTTCGTTGTTCTGAATCGTCCACAGGACTTTAATGTTGACATCAAATCAATTTCAAAACAATCTGATTTGGAGTTAAATGCAGATGAAGTCATGACCGTCATGTTGACAGTGAAACTGGACGGAGCTTATAATGCTATAATGCTACCCTGGGCTCAGACGGTTTAGTGTCCGCTGTCCTTCCCACTCTTGTGGCTTTTTCAGTTTAAGGTCATGAATATCATCAAAGTGCCTTTTGTGGCAGAATGCGTCGATAAAACCAGATTGCTAGAATATTAATAAACAGCTGTTTCTGAAATTTGACAAATACTTCTTGAAATGAGTTAATATTGAGAATGTTTTCACATTGATGTTATGTGGCAGCTCTGCATTCATACGGCGGGCCAGATGTGGCCCTTCAGACCTCATCTTGAAACTTTAACCCAGCAGCAATGTTCTGCTTTTCTTGTTTAGGGTAAGGAGAACCACGTTTTAAAGGAAAGCTGCAACATTTTTTATAAACTCAGATTTAGCAGGAAACAGACCCAGAGGAGCTGGCGGGTCAGAAGAACCTGGGTGCCCCTCAGGTTCTGTCTGGTGTTGGACCATTTCCTGAAGCTAACTCTGCAGAACTGCAGCATAGGAAATCATTCATTAAATTAACCTGCTCAAAGTTATGGAGAATATTTATTCTGAGCCAGGATTTTAAACCTTTCCAAGCAGAAACCCAGTCTGCGGATCTAAAGCAGATTACTTCTTCTTCTTCTTTAGATTTCAACGGCAGCTTGCATACATTATTGTTGCACTTCTCCCATCTGTTGGGTCCCAATATCTATGCCTCAAATTTTCCTAATGAGCCCAGTATTTTTTTTTTAATCTTCTCTTTCCCCTCATTACTATTTAACTGATGAACCACATTCTCAAATTTCAGTTCTCTATTAAAACTTAATTCCGTTTTTAATAATATTCTTTGATTCACGTTTCCTACAACTAATAAAAATATGTTCCATCGTTTCTACAGTATCGCACCAAATACATAAACCAGTAAGAAGTTTCCCCATCTTAAAAAGAGTTCAATTTAAAAACTGTGACCGGCCAAAGCAAATTAGTTTTTCTTCAGCTGAAATCAATTACTTTTATGCCATTACTTTGAAAGGAAACCGGAAACAACGTTGGTTTTATTTTGGAAGGAACGTTCCTGACGTAACGTCAAAGCAGAATCAGCTACGCCGGATTTACTGCGCACACTTCCACAACAAACATGGCGGACGGTGAGTTCATTGTTGAGCTTTAATGGTTCTTATCGCTGGGTTCTGGGGAGGTTCGGTCCGGTGGTTCGGTGGTTCTGGTTTCATCCGGCGCGTTACCGCTCAGGTCTCCCGCCGTTGGCCGCTTCCTGTCCTCGGTCCGGTTTATTTACCGGAAAGAGGAAAGATGCTAAGCTAACAACCCGCCGCGTACTGACCCACGTCGCCCGGTTCGACATGGGTCCGGGTCCAGGTCCGGATCAAGGCCAGCTGTACGAATTAAGGCCGGGCAGAACCAGAACCGAACCCCTACTCTCGGATTTAATTTCAACCAAACTTTAAACAGCCGGATTTGTCCCTGCTGTTCTGAAACGGAACCAGAACCGGTTCCGGTGGTTCTGTCGGTGAGTCCGGGCGTTTCCGAATCAATGCCGAGGGTTCAGGGTTAGGGTTAGTCCAGTCTCTCCTCACATCAAAAGGCTGGTCGTCTGGGGAGGTCTGGGGAGGTTACCATGGTAACCGCCGCTCGGGTTCCCATGAAGCTGATCCCAAACCAAGTCGGTCCAGTTAGCGTTTTGGTTCTGGAGTCAGAGAACCAATCACAGTGAAGAGTTGCAGTGTGTTTCCGGTCTGAGGAGAACGTTCTCCCATGTTTCCCGTGATCAGGAGTCGGATCTGCTGCTAAGCTAACTGCTGCTCTGCCTTTCAGATCACACAGATCCAGACCAGTCCATGGAGGGACACACACCTGTGAGCCACACACACACACACACACACACACACACACACACACACACACACGGTTTCCATGGGAACAGCTGTCTGAACCTGAATCCTCCTGCAGGTCTCTGAAAACCCTCACGCGGAGTTCGGCCTGACAGAAAACCTGCAGGTAACTCCATCTCCCAGAATGCTGTGCTGCACTCACTACTCTGTACAGGTTCTGTCCCATTCCAAGGTTCTGGATCCGGAACCTGATCAGAACCTCGGGACGGGACAGAGCTACCGACCCGCCTTCAGATTGGTCCCAGAACCAATGTCTGAGTAACGGGTCGGGTCGTTGTTCCCCAGCGGACGGTGGAGAACGAGAAGGCGAGCGCGGAGAAGCTGTCCAAGCAGAAGGTGGACCTACAGGCGCTGCCGACCCGGGCCTACCTGGACCAGACCGTGGTTCCCATCCTGCTGCAGGGCCTGTCTGTCCTGGCCAAGGAGAGGTGGGTTCTGCTGCGGGTCTAGCCAGTACTGGCTACCGCTCGCTGGTTCTGACGTTGTGGATGTTTCTCTCCAGGCCTCCCAACCCTATCGAATATCTGGCGGCGTTCCTGCTGAAGAACAAATCCCAGTTTGAGGAGCGGAGCTAAATCTGTTCTGGAATCCAGAATAAACATGTTAAAAATGGAACGCCTCGTTTATTCAGAACACACCGGTTCTGTTCTGGAGACCGGACCCGACGGGCTGCAGCATCCTGTGAAGCTCAGGATGGTCATGACCCGAGGAGCAGGAAGTCACCGAGAAGTTAAAAGATTTGAGTCTGTTCCAGAAAACTCCATTTAATTTGTTTATGTGAAACATTTACAGAACGAGTTAAAAACAAAACGCCTTGCAGACGTACGGAGGCCCAGACAGGCCAATGTTACACCAACACATACAGGGGATCAGATACACCACTATCAATTTTCTAGGACCCAGAGAAATACTATAAAATATTATTTTCTGCTTCAATTTTGGCAGATTACCATCTGTTAAAACTATTTCATACCTGATATAGTTTATGTAGTAAAATATCTCATTGAGGGGAAAAAAAAAAAGTAAAAAATGTTTGAGCATTGTAGAAACTACAACTCCCATGATGCCTTTCAACAGGAATTGTCCAAAGAACCAGACTTCTTGACCTGAGGATTGTGGGTAATGTAGTGGATGTAGAAGTAATAAAGTGGTGGCTCCACCCACTTTGCAGCTCCACACTATTGGAGCGTCTGGGGTCACCTGGTCGATGATGCAGAGGCCAGGTGTCAGCCAATCGCAGAGTGACAAACTACATACATCAAACACCTGAGCAGACCAGCAGGTATCACATCACTTCCAGTTCCTCAACGCTGCACAGGAAGTGGCCTTTAAGTGTCATCAGATGACAGCCGACAGACTGACAAGGAAGTGGGCGGGGCTTGGTCTCAGATGTAGAACTGGTGATTGGCCAGATTGTCCATGAAGGGCTGAACGAGGAAGTCAGTGGAGAAGTAGAAGATGAGACCAAAGGCAATGGAGATGGGCAGCGCGGGCAGCGCCTTCCTGAAGATGGCCAGGAGCAGCAGGGTGAGGCACAGGCCCTGGAGGGAGGGGCAGAGGGGGTGGATAATGGGTCACATGACCGGCTCAAAGTTATCGCACTCCATACCATTTTCTCTCTTCAGCTCATTCACTCCAAGTTGGATCCACTAGAAGAGACATAATGCTACCATTACCTCTACCTCTGACAGGAAGTGCTGCTGGATCAGAACCTCGCCTCAGAAAACACAGGAAGACTAAATCCTCAGATTCAACATGGCCGACTTAGATAACCTCCTACCACCTGGAGCTGACTAAGAAACTTACCTTACATCTGAAACTGATTTGGCACTCTGAATGACCCTAGAAATGATTGACGAAAAGTTTAGTGGAAGGAAAGCAACATGGCTGAACGTACGATGAGGATGGCCACGAAGCAGGCCAGGGTGGTGTTCCAGTCTCCACCAGTCGCTGCAGCCTTTCCCACCAGAACGCTGTAGAAGATGAAGTCCCCGAGGCCGAGCTTCACCCCACCTGCACACACACACCCCATCATCGTCGTTGTCATGGTAACCAGACACCGGCTGAGCTCCCGCCTGCAGCTCCTCCACTCACGTTCCTCCTCCAGCTCCTCTTCCATGACTGGACTCAGCCGTCGGCTATGAGCCTCCGCCCTCCCGCCATTTAGCTCTGCCTCCTCATCTGAACCTGTTGCCATAGAGATAGCATATAGACTGCAGGCTTGGACAGCAGAGCAGGCATTGCCACGAGGCCTGTCATGATAACAGATTTTGCTGGGCGATAAATTGACTCAAAAATTATTGCGATAAACGATAATATTGTTTGAAGACCTTTTTACATTGATTTAATGGAAATTATGTAATAATACATGCAATTTCCTGCCAAAGATAGATACACTTTACTTTCAAAAGACACTAAACACTGGGACTGATACACAAAATAAATAAAACAACCAAAACCAAAAATAAAATAGATTCTTAGTTTCCATTAACAATAAATGCACTTGAATAAAAACTAAACAACATAAAGCCAAAGTGGAAATAAATACTGCATTCAACCAAAAGAGTGCAGATCATGAAGTCTGTATAGTACATTGCCCTGCAGTAATCATTAGATTTAAATAGAGCAGACATCCTGATGCAATAGTTCAAACTACAGGATTTTTTACCCCGAACGACAATCTTAGAACGTTCTTCGTTCTCAGATTGTCACTAGTGTGTTACGGTAGATCGTTGTGCCGCTCCGATCTAAACCAAGGATTTATCCAGACTGGGAGCGTAATGCAGCCTGTTGAATGTGACCGGTAGCCAATCAGAAAGCGCGGATTCCCCTCCTGCTTTCTGAGGGGAAACACGGAGGGAATCCCGAACAGCTGACACGGTGCAACCCGAAGTCCAGCAGACATCGGAAACAACATGAATGTTTATTCAACAGTTCGTGCAAAGAAAATATCAATAACTAGGGGAGGAGTTGGAGCGAAATTTCTACCAGAAAACCCGGTAACTTTTCAGCTGTTCTTCGTTAACGTGACATAAATAGTTCTAATGATTTTCATTCAGTCAGACTGACACTAGCCACATGCATTGCAGGTAGATTGTAGAGGGGAATTGATTAATGCCTGGTTTCTAAATTAGTGAACTGGAGTTAATATTTTGTGTTTATTGTTGGACACAACATGGTTTGATCGAACCGTTAAACCGAGGATTTCTGTCGGCTAATGTGTCTCTCAGGTTTTGATAGACAATCCGCGACATAAGATGGTGCAGCGCGCGCTGGGCATCACACTAAGGAAGGAAGGAAGGGAGGAAGTGGAGAGCACTGGAGTGGAGCCTTTTTTCATTCAGTGTCATCAGCAGTAAGAGAAAAAGGCAGGAAGAAACGATATAGCCGATAATTAAAATGAGGTCGATAGTTTTAATTTATCGTGTGATTAATTGATTTATCGTTTATCGCAACAGGCCTAATTGCCACTACTGAGTCTGACCTGTTTCAGAGCGCTGGCAATCGGCCGGGTTCGCCATCGTCACCGTCCACATCATGGCAGCTGCAGAGAGATGGAGACGTTATGACCAATCAGAGCCCTCCAACTACATATCCGGAGCAGACCCTGACCAACCCCCGACTAGACCAGAACGAGACCCTGACCAAC
>VMRN01000629.1:0-23859 GCA_010277015.1 Poeciliopsis turrubarensis
TGTTTACTGGTTCTGATGTTTACTGGTTCTGGTGTTTACTGGTTCTGGTCCCGTTCCCAGTCTGCACGGTGCCGCCCGGCCCGGTAACCATCCCTGAAAACAACACGGCCGACATCCCGGTGGTGAAGATCATCTCCAGCGGTGATGCGACTCTGAGCGTCTCGGTGAACCCGGAGGATCTGTTCTACGTCAAAGGCAACGTCCTGATGGTGAAGAAAGGCCTGGATTACGAGGTAACAACTATAATAATCCCCCCAGATTATGAGGTCATAATAGTAAAACCTGCTCACAGTTTGGTAAATGTAACCAGGAGTGTTCTGGTTCCCAGTCCCTGTCCAGTCCCACTCTGGTGGTTTGGGTGAAGTGCAGCAAAGCCGGATCCAGATCTGTGAGTAAAACCAACAACATGCTAAACGTTCCCTGTTCTGGATCAGCCGGCGCCGAACTCAACATCCTCCAGAACTATCTGTTCATCTCCTCTGCAGGTGAACGAGTCTGTGGAGGTTCTGGTGGAAAACGTGAACGATAATCCTCCGAACTTTGCCCAGAACCACTTCGTTCTGGACGTGAACGAGGTGGACGGAGTTTTTCTGCTGGTAAAATGTTGCCAGGTTTCTGCTCTGACTCTTGTGTTCCTGCAGCTCTCTCCAGTGAACTCCAGCGTTGGACTCATCGAAGCAACGGACGTTGATTCAGAGCCGCTTTATTATCGCTTAGAGTCTGCAACCGTAAGGTTTCCCCCATTCTCACTGTTTTTATTATTATTCATTTAACAAAAAATGGTATTTGTACCTTTATGTCTCTTTGCTCTGTGTTTTCCTGGTTATTTGTGTCAGTATTGCTGCATTTAAATACATTATCTTTTGCAGCATTAAGAGGGAAATAAAATGCTAATTAAAGGTGCAGAATGTAACTTTATTAAAAATATTTTTTATATATTTGTTAAAACTATCATGACAGTTATTCTGACTTATTATTGTTATTATTACCATCTGAATAAATGCATCACTGCTGACCAAAAACAGCCAATCAGAGCCAGGAAGGCCATAGTGCTGTCAACCACCACATGTACTCGCTGCTAAATGAGAGAATGGCAGAAAAACAACTTACCGTTACAGGTAAACGATTTATCTACCGTCACCAGTGTCTATGCTAACTAGCCTAGCATTGACAACAAGATCTGCTGACAGGACAAACTGTAGTGGCAGCAGAGGAGGAGGGATGAGCAGCATCACACAAGATAGTGATTGATAGCGCTAAGACCCGCCTCCTGGCTCTGATTGGTTCTCTAAAAGTTACAGACCGTACCTTTAATGCTTTAAGGTAATAAACATTTCTGTTGTCACAATCTGTCAGATTTGGAAAATGATCCAGTTGATTTGTGGAAAACTGTTGAACTCAGTGCAGCAATAATCAAACGGCTTTAAACAATTTGTTATTATTATGATTGTTATTACTTTGGTGTTACTAGTCCTGACAGATTTCACTTTTTCATTCCCTGAAAGGTTTAACATGATTTGAAATAATTGATCTTTCTTACTTTCCATTCTAACCGACAACATTTGACCCGAACTTCTCAGGAGAAATATTTCCGTCTGGAGAACATCAACACACCGAAGCTGCTGGTGAAAAGCCTCCTGGACTACGACGTGGTGCAGAAGATCTCTCTGGTGTTGCACGTTCAGGTACAGGAAGGACGTTGGTCTGCTTTTCTTTTTGTCTGTTCCCTGATGTTTGCCTTCCGCTCCAGGACACGTTCAACGGTTCGGCCTCCAACGAGCCGTTCTTCACCTCCGTGGCCCTGATCACGGTCCAGGTGAGGGACGTGGACAACCGGCCACCCTGGTTCCAGCCGTGTCTCAGGACCAACTTAGGACTGGCCAAGCTTTGCGTCAGCGGCGGCTACAGAGGCAAAGTCAACCTGACCGAGAAGGAAGTGAGTTTGGGCAGCAAATATCAACAACATCTCTATTTAAAACTAACAATGTACAAATGTTTACTTGTGTTCTTTTTGCCCAAAGTTTAAGATATGATGTTTGGGTCAAATCTTAAAAACCATAAAAAATGTCTTTTTGTGGATGACTTACTGTCTAGAACATGTGCAGCGCTTGTACAAAATGCAAAATCATTTTGTCTCTAATGTTAAACCATCATAAAAACTATTCTAAAACACAAAAAACAAACAAAACATTTTTTAAAAAACTAACATACTATTTGAACTTAGTTCATTTGTTTAAAACTAAAATCTGAAACAAAATGTGAGAAACAGACAATATAATAAAAATCCTTTCATTTCAATCTGCAGATCATCAGTGTTGTGATTTTCTGTTATTTTTAGTTTTTCATTTTTGTAAAATATGGTGAAGTTTGACTGACTAAAAGGGAAGCAGTCAGTTGTTCCTTTAGCAAAAGGCTGGAATCGGTTTGAGCCTCGTTCTGTTTTCACAACTGATGATTTCAATTAACTTTCTCCATATGTGAACAAATATGATTATACTGACAATATTTGACGAGGGTCCAGAATCTGATTGGTGATTTAGTTGAATTCTGAGACGGTAAATGAAAGCAGACTGGTTTGAAACACAGGAAGGCCCGTTGGTTCTGGAGCCCGGACCGGTTTTCGCCAGAGACGGAGACCGGAACCGCAGCGAGCCGATCAGCTACAGGATACTACGAGGTCAGACACCAGAGAATCACTTTTGATTTTTTCATCTTCTGACTTGATACTGAATAACTTTATTAAAAAGTGTCTAATTTATTATTCCCTAAAAATAAGGATTCATTGAGAAGAATTAACAGGGTAAAAACATAAAGTATATAATTTATTTTTTTTATACGTAATAGATAGATAAGAATCTCATGGTATCTCACTGAATTGTAAGTAAAAATATGTCAACATTTTCTTTTTTCCCTGTTTTGGAGACATTTACTGATTATAATAATAAACATTTTGACATCTTCTCTCATCTATTTAAATGATCAAACTGGTAAAAATATTTAATAGGGTTATATTTTTACCTAAATGAAGTTAATAAATAAGATAAAATTAATAACCTAAGTTAAAATTGAGCCAACCCTAAACTATCCAGATGAGTAAATAAACAGAAATTTCAGTAAAATATTTTTATATAAATGTTTCATTCAGGAATTAGGTTTAGTATAACAAAATAAAACAAATAAATTGAGAAGCTAAAAACATGGCAGCTGATGCTAACTAGTCATGCTAAGCTAACGGGCATTTGCTTTTTCTCGAGACTGATAAACAATTTGTTGGCTCATTAAATATGACAAAAGTAAAAAAGTTATTAGTTCATTACTTAAAGGAAAACAATAAACTTGTTTTTTTTTAAATACTCTAATGTTTCAAAGATTTAAAAAAATAATCAAGAGTTTAACAATTAGCTTTAGCTCATTAGCTTAGAAGCTACTATCCAAAATCTTTATTTTCTCAATATTTCCATAAATTAATGTGTTCAATTATTTTTTGGTATGTAAAACACAGTCATAGGTTTTATTAGTTTTGTTGTATTTGAGTTTTTAGGGAAGTTTTAGATTTTTCTAGTGATTTATGTTTTCTTTCATCATCAGGAAATGAAGGGAATATATTCCAAATTGATGAAGACACGGGGAACATTACAATGACCAAAGCTGCAGATATCGTTGGCCCAATTATTCTGACAATCCTGGTAAAACTGGGGGGGTGAAAATAAATATTTTTCTGGGGGTCATTTATCCAACAATGGGAAGCTCTGATTCTGAACACGTTTTCCTCCGTTTCAGGCTTCGCAGGTGAGCAACAGGGATCAGTTTGCAGTGACTCAGGTGACCATAGAGGTGATGAAGAAGAGCAGGAACCCGCCGCGCTTTGAGAAAGAGCGATTCGAGGGATTTATCTACAGCAACTCCATCCCAGAGAGCATGATACTCCGAGACCGGACCACCAACAGACCCTTCAGGGTCCGAGCCCGCGACGAAGACTTTGCAAGCGTAAGTGACGCTCAGCAAAGTCTGGTTTAGTCTTAAAAAAAGTGATACAGAAGAGAGTGATACACAGTGTATCACTGTGGTGGCTTCTGTCAGAGGCTTTTTCAACAGACTGCTACAGGAGATCCTTCTTGCCCACAAACTACATTTACAGTCTGGTTCTAATCCTGATGTTTTGAGGATAATTAACGCCTTTGTTTGGTGTTTTGGGGGTCAGGGTCTGAACCCCGACATGAAGTATGAGGTTCAGTACAGCAGCTACGTCAACGTGACTCCCGACGGCTTCGTGATCCTGAAGAGAGTGGTGAAGACGGAGTCCTTCGCCCTTCAGGTGACCCAGGAACCCACAGCGGCTCAAAGGGCCAATGTACAGGACTACATTCCTGCCAGAACAGTCAGAACTCTTTTGATTAATCTCAGAAGGTTTGCAGAAAAACTTTTCCGATGTTTGAATTGGAAAAGTAAAAAAAAAAGAAAGAAAAACTCACATTTTGAAAAATTTTTCTCAGACATTTTGGAAAAAATGTAGAAATTTCTGAGACTGCTGAAACTCAGAAATTTCCATTTTTATTTCTAGAAAATTTCAGTTTCTAAAAGCAAATTTTTCTGACTGTTTTTCCAGCAATTTTCCAACTTTTCAAACGTTATACTTTTTTTCTAGAGAATTTCTGAGATTTTTCCAGAGAATTTCTGAGAGTTTTTGCTGCAAACGTGCTCCGTAACGCTGCCAACCCGCCGTGGTTCTGACCAGCTTGTTGCTGCCAGGAGGCTCTTTGCTCATTTTGTTGTGACTGTAAATGTTGTGGCTGCAGCTCAGAGCCGTGGATTCCGTCACAGGAGAGTTTGGGACTGCAGCGCTCTCCGTTCAAGTCATACCTGGTAACAGAAAGTTCAAAGTTCAGCTGTAGTTTTGTCTGGAATGAATGGCTGAGCCTCGCCTGTTTGTCTGCAGCCGTGGCCGTCCCGTCTCCGTCGAATGTCGGCTATCGGCCCGGCGACATGGCGCTGCTCGGACTCATCATGGCGGCTCTCCTGGTTCTCTCCCTCATCGTGATTGGCTTCCTGATTTCCCGCCTGTGGAAGGAAAACACGAGTCTCGAGAAAATTTGTGAGGTCAGTTTGCAAAATCCAGAAGACAGAAGAACCGTGAAAAATCTTCTAAAATGTTTCTTTGCACTTTTGTTGCCTTTTTTCTGTTCTCCAACTAAAACTCAAAGCAAAACTTAAAACTTTCGCAGAATAGACAATAAAACAATTAAAGTTAATATACTGGTCTCTGGACCAGTATATCCCCAGTAAATCCTGGGGAAAACATTTCTGCAGAAAAGAAAAAAAAGCCTTAATGTGACAAGAAGAAACTCATCATGACTTTATTGTTGTACAGATTTGTTCTCATATTGCATTATTCTCATAGTGAGTTTATGGCATTATTTTGACTTTTCCTGTAATATTATGACTTTATTGTACAACTTTATTCTTGTAATACGACTTTTTTTTTGGAAAACTTTCACTTTAATCTCGTACCACTGTGACTTTTTATAATTTTTACTATTCTTGTCACATTAATACTCAAAATATGACTTTATCCTCTTATTGACTAAATTCTCATACAAATTGATTATATTTTTTCTTACCATGGTCCCAATTCGCTGTTGTACAATTTGAAGGTTTTTAAAATGTTGCATTAAAAAGTTTAATTTATTTTTACCAACATTGTGGAGAGGTTAACTAGGGCCCTGTGTTGACCCCTGTGTTGACCCCTGCAGTGCCTGGGCCCCTGCCTGCGGTCCGACCGGCCCCGGTCCGGCCACAGAGACTCCCTCCAGTTCACCAACGACGGATTCCAGAACGAGGCCGACCCGAGCCGAGGCAAACGCTGGAGCAACGTGGTTCCCCGGCGGAGCACCTTCCCCCAGCCCCGGAGCCGCATCCTGCCGCTCGAGAGGCGGAGCCGCCACTGCTCCACCTGCGGCGTCTACGCCAACCACATCACCAAGGGGAGCCCGTCGGTGCGGAGGAGCAGGAGCGACGGCGACGAGTACGGCATGAGGTCCATCCTGTCCAAGCAGCGGCGCAAGGAGGGGCAGAAGACGGTGTGGTTCAAGGAGAGCGAGGATTCCTCGGACATCGAAGTGGAGATCATCCCCGACTCGGTGGGCCGGGTGGAGGAGGAGACGGAGGAGCAGCTGGAGGTGGAGATGGAGGGGGTGGTGAGAGACCCCGCCGCCCCGCTCAGAGACCCGGAGCAGGAGAAGCAGAGCGACGAGCCGGATCCGGGAGACGGCTCTGAGAAGGAGCAGGAGGAGGAGCGCTGAGGTCAGAGGTCAGACTGGGCTGAACGTTGCTGGTTTTGTGATACGGTTCAGACTCTGGTCCAGCAGTTCCAGGACGGCATTCCCAGGATTCCCAGAGCTGCTTCCAAACAGGAACCCACAGATCGGAGCAGTTTTTATCCGCAGGTCCGGAAACGCGGCGTCACCGACCGGGACCGGAAACTCGTTGGCTAGGAAACGGGAACCTGGGACGCCCGTTTCCTCACAGAGTTGGGAGACAATTTTTATAATAAAAAAACAAAACAGAAGGAGCTGAAGGATTTATTTATGGCAGCTCAGGTGCAAAAAACAAAAAAAAAACCAAAAAACCCCACTGCGCTAAACATTTAACAGTCTAAAATGGTTGCGTGTTAAATTGGTGTGTCATTGTTTTCCCTCCTTTTGATTCATTTTTTAAGGCAGCAGAAAAATAAATTCCTAATTCATTGAACAAATGATTTGATGCTTTTTTTCCCTAAGTTTAAAAGCAAATATTGGAATGGTTTGGACTAAAGTGAAAAATTAGAAAATGTGCAGAGAAACTGAAAATGATTCCACACTGGCGCCATTTTGTTGGGAGTTCATCAGTAGGAAAAATATACAAATAAAATCCCCAGAAAGGATTCAGAATAGCGTTAGGGTGAGGACCCGGCATTTGGCCAACCTCCAGTTTGGTCCGGTTGCAGAGAACTCTGGTTCGGTTCTAATGCATGTGTGAACGCCAAGCGGACCAGAGATCAGCGCTGTGGGAGAAATGGCTCATCCTCTGAACAAATACCAGGTTATTGGAACAGCTGAACAGAACCAGAACACAAGATGTTCTTTTAAAAAAATTTATTGAGCCCAATTACCTTGACAAAAACATCAGTAGTAAAACCATCTTCCATTTAAAATGGCAATTAATATATTTTAAAACAAAACCCTGATTAAGACGGAAAAGAAAATTACTTGGATGTCTCAAAAAGCAGAATCGGTACCGTAGCACAACTTGTCACATCCAGGTTCTGCTTCATGCGCCATCAGAACCGGTCCAGACTCCTCATCAGTGCATCTTTGCTCTAAAGTCTATGGTTAGGTACATTTTGATCACAGAAACAAGCAGCTCAGATCCGGAGCGTTGTGTTCAGCTTGCATTCCAGGTGCAGGATGCGTCTTTTTACTTGGACTTGGCGAAGCCGACCCGGTTGTTCTGGCGGTCGAACACGGTGTAGTACTGGCCGATGAAAACGTCTCCCAGGATCCAGAGCGGCCCGGCAGGGGGAGGGATGTCCAACGCCATGAAGCCGCTCAGGCAGATCGTCTTCCCGGCTTGACTCTCCTGCAGGACAAAATGTTTCCCATTACGGTTCCCCGAACGTGTTAGCAGGGATCCATACAAAACATGCTCATTTCACTTTCTACTCATTTTAAGATATTTTAATTTGGTCATCTTTCCAGAATGAATCATTTTAAAAATGTTTTTTTAAAGCATTTGGGCTTTTTTAGAAGCAGTAGAGACAAAAAAGTACAAAAGTTGTGTAAATGTGACTTTTGCATAATAAATCCCCTTTAATGTCCTGTGAGTAAATCTGACAGAAGGAGCAGACCAACTTCTCTCCAAGCAGACCTGCCTCCTCTGCTTGTTCTGCTTTTAATGATTCAGAGTCAGTGTGTTTGTTTGGTGCCGTCGCCCCCTGCTGGTTCCTCACCTTCATGATGTACTGGTCTCCAGTCAGACTGTAGGTCTGTCCGCCGATGTTGAAGGTGATGATGGGCAGCGTTGGGACCTTTTCACAGGGCACCATGTACTGAAAGACATTAAAATAAAAAATGTTTATTGGTCAGAAGGTAAAATTATTTTTTCAAACTTGCATTTTTAATTTAATGAGTTTTGTGGCCTGCCAATGGTTTAAATTGGCCAGTTTTAGCCTCCAGTACAGAAGAAGATCAAAATATTGTACACTATTGGTTTAAATCCAAACCTAAAATAAACAAAGTCTGTGGAACAGCATCTTCTGAGGCTTGAAGTGTTTTACAGTCAAGAAAGTGAGGAATTATTCTCCTAACGCGTCTCCATTCTGCTCCGTTTGTCACATAAAAACCACAATAATATTCACTGAAACTTGTAACACGTCAAAATGTGAAAGGCCAAAGCCGCAGCGTTTCCTCACCTCTCCCTGGATGAGCGGCAGCGCGCCGATGGCTTTCTGCAGAGCTTTGACCTCGGCGGCCGGGCCGGTGATCAGAGACGTCCCGGTGTCCACGATGGCCTCACAGCCGCCTTTACACAAACTCAGCTGGCTGCCGATCGTCATCCTGGAGCACAACAGAAAATTAAAAACAGAACTTTACTTTCCTCAGTAGAGTAAATAAAGTGCCATAAAATATTAAAATGTTTGTTGCATTTGGTAAACAAACAAAGATATTACATTTCTGTAATTTCATAAATGCATCATGGTTCCAGTTATAGTTTTTCCCACTTTAATCAGTTTCATTTTAGTTGGAAGGTTTTCTGGCTTTCAGTGATTAACTTATCTTTGATGAAGTCGTCTTAAATGAAGTGTAAACAGAAACTGATTTAGTTTAACTTTGGGGCTGCTGTGCAGGTTTGTGCGTCTCTTACCCGTCCATGTGGACCTGCCAGTAGGCCTGCCGGCTGATGTTGACGTAGTGGAAATCTCCGCTGTAATATTTTGGGTCGGTTCCTCCCAGCAGCAGCTCGCCTCCCGGCTCCGTGTCCGGGTTCCTGAGCAGAACAAATAATGCCTTACTTCACCAAAATTATTTATTTCAACAACTTTTCTATACAGGAGAACATCCATCTTACCAACACTGATAACGATTCTTCAGGAGAGTTAAGTTACTGTAAACCTTAAAACAGCAGCAATAATTATGATTCAGAAGCTAAACATTGTCCAAAAATATAAAACAGTTTTTATATTAAACTTAAAAAAAAAAAATCAGATGAGTCAGCATTAGCTAAATTTTATTTGCAAGATTTAAAAAAAAACAAAAAAAAAAAACTGCAATGGTCCGTTTACAGAAACTGCAAGTTTTTAGCTCAAAGTTAAAGATTACTGCGGCACCACTAGAGGGAGCTAGTGCTCAACCTACTTACTGAAAACTGGAGAACAAGAAACTCAAGATTCTCAGTTCTGCATGTTTTTTGCTTAAATGGGGTTAAAAGGTGAACCTGCCCATCTTTAAATCATGATTTCATCCCTGGCTGCAGCAAATTACTGACATATTTACCTGTAAAGTAACATTTCACAGGATAACAGAAACCTTTTATATTAGCGCATTACTAGAGATGCAAATCTTTCAGTTTGTAACAGACAAAATGTTTTTGTTTTTTCCATATTTATTGAAATTGTCACCATGACAGTTTAATAAGAGACTCTGAAAAGATCGATCTCCAACCAAGTCTGTACTTTACATTTCTGACCAGCTAGCAAACCAAACTAAACCTTCATCCATCATTTGGACATCAGGATGCTTCTCCAGTGAAGAAAAACATCCATCTCACCTGTTCAGGTAGAAGGAGAAGATGTTCTGCTCCACCTTCTTCTGATTCATGATGTTATCGAACACAGGAACCACGCCGTCCACAGAGATCCGTGGATACGCCATGCCCAGGATCCCGTCGAACTTGGCTGCGATGAAGGCGATGCCGGGCTGCTTGATGGCTTCACCGAACAGCTGCTTCTCCACGGTGATGTCGCCAATCTGAGGGGAGAGCCAGGTCAGCAGGTTTCACACGGCAACGACTCGACTCTGATCTGCAGCCGAGTAACGGGGCCACGCTAGGAAAATATGATTCAATCACGAGAATAGAGCCAGAACATGAGAAATAGTGGTTTCACAAGAAGTCAAGATTTACAAAATGGTACGACTTTACTCTCACATAAGTGCATTCTCATTTTAATTTTGTAGCGTGGTCCTGTTACTCTGGTCCGATACGCTGTGGGCGGAGCTTACAGCACATGTATCCTGGCTGAGGTATCCGGACAAACTGCCAGATCCATACTGGATGGCGAAGGCGGTGCCGTTCTTCACATATGTGCTGGATTTAGCAGAGTTATATTTGTGGTGAAGCACTGAAAGGAAAACACAGGGTTAAATTCCCGGTTTGTTCCGGTCTGGCGTCAGAGGAGACGGACTCACGGCAGGCGATGTCCAGCAGGGAGCAGTGAACGGAGGGGACCCACAGGTTGGACGAGCCGGTGTCAAACACCACCGTGAACGACTGGGGAGGCGTGCCCAGGCTGATCTCCCCGTAATACTGAGCCTGGTCGGGGAAAACAAGGTCATTCAAGGACCAACGGAGCAGGATTAATTATTAACCAGCCAGTTTGGCCCATTTTCACAGCAGCGGACGACGCGGGTCAAACCGTTACAACAGGAAGAGAAACTGCAGAAAGGAAACGATTACTCATGACCGCCACCAGATTGCTGCTTCATGTGACCAAACGCTGCCTTTCTGTCGAGTCATGCTCAGTTTCTCAAACGTAAAATGGAGAAGTGGATTCGGATTTATTGTACGATTAGTTTTCACTTCTGCTTAAGTTCCCCAGAGAGCAGAAAATGTAATTCAGTCTGAAAATGAAAAGGTTTCTCTCTCCAGGAGAATCACCCCAAAACACAGCTTCTATGAGATCATTCAAAACAAAAAATGTTTAAACAAGCTTAAGGCTAAAAATGTATGAAGTTGTAACAATTTGTGATAATACTAACCAAGCTTCATTATGAATATGTTAAGTGGAAAAAACGTCAACAGAAGCTTAAAATAAAATAAATAGTGCAAATTTTTTGGCTCAACTGTTTTCTATATTGTGGGCCAATTTTTTTAAACCACTCATGACTTGTGGTCAGGGTCCAAACAAAATACTTTCAGGGTCCACAAACTGCCCCCGAGCCACACTTTGGACACCATTGATCTAAAAGTTGTGATTATCTATTGTTCTGCAGCCTCAGAGTAAACAAACCCGCTGATGGAAATCAGAAGCCGTCACACTTTCCCAGAGTTTCAGCACTTTATCGGGCTTTCTGGAAACGTTGCATAATTCTGCAACAACAACCAAGTCGTTGTTCTTTTCCCCTGCAGCTCGGCTGGAACAAAACGGCTGAAGGCGTTTCGGGCCGCAGCTTTAGAGAAGCAGACATGCTTACATCCAGGTAGTTCTTCAGCGTTTCTGGAGTGGGTCCATTACTGGACGGGAAGCCCAGGTTGTACTTCAGGGAGTGTCTGTCGGCCAGCAGCTCATCGGCTCTTCTTCCCGAGTCAGTCAGTTCGCGTCGGATTGAACGGAATTTCTTCAAGGGAATTCTGAACAAAAAACAAAAAAAAAAACTGTTTAAAAGTTTAATTTAGACAATTTAAACAGTTACGTTTTATTCCAGTTTCCACAATGAAGCAAAAGCTGAACTGACAGCAACATTTATCCCCAAGAAAAAAAATCAAAGATCTGATCTACTTCCTTTCATTTTATCCCTGTGGTGAAACCTGTGCTGCCCCCTTGTGGATGTCATTGCAATAAATGATACAATTATCTATTGCAACAACTTTTATATAAGTATGAAGTCTCCAAACAAAGTTTCATACAAATTCTCCAGACTGATGACTTTAGTCATCCAGTTTTTGGTAAAAAGAGAAAAACAATAAACCATGCAAATGGAATTGAACTTTTATCAATGTATGTGATTGAATTATTCCAGAGATTAGAAATTGTCAACACCAACAGATTTGTGCTCGAACATGCCTAACATTTAATTCACTAACATTTTTGGAGCCAGTGTTATATTTTTGTAACTTTTGACAGATCTTTATTTGTAAAGTTGCTTAGAGAAGCTTTTTTGAAAACCACCATCACGCCTCTAAAGCTACAGGTTAAAACTTGTCACAAAAACGGTCAAACTTGACTGACAAACTAAATATGGTGTCATATATATAAAAAAAAAAACAAAAAAAAACAAGATGATAACCCAACTGCCGTTTGTCCCCATTTTCATGGCTGACCCAGTTACTCCACACCTAAAAACAGTCAGCTGAAACGTTATCTTCCTTAGTCAGATGTTGAGTTGTACAGCCGCCTCTTAAAACAATAAAGATGATGTAATCATCATGAGCTCAGTAGGAAGACATTTTATTGTTCGGGTTCATGTTTTAAACATTTTGGAAAAACCTTAAAACAGGAAGTGTTTAGAAATGAGGTTTTTTTTTCCCCCAGAGTCGAGCTGCTGCTTCACTGCACCAAAAGGTCTGCAGAAGGTTTCAAAGATGCACAGAACTAAAAGTAAACCGCAGCAGAAACAAAGTATATAACTTATTGATTCTGAATTAGCTTGGGTCAGTGAGACTGTGGTCGTTTCTGCTGCTACTGGTGGATTCAGTCACTGGCTGCACAGTCGCCTCCAGCAAACAGTTTTTAGTAGCTGCTGCAGTTTGTGGTTTTGAGACTTCCTGCTAAGATAAATATGCAGACAAATCCATATCTACTTGCTAAATAAGTCAATTTCATTGTGTTGTTGCAACTTTTGGTTTGACAAGACTAATTTTGCTTTATCATAAGAGGAGCAGAAATAGGTTTTAATAATTTAAAAGTAGCTATGTAGACAAAAGATTATGAGTATTTGAAATTAATCAAAAAATGAAAATTAATCTGAATTTTGTTGTAATTGTTTGGAAAAACATCAGCTGAATGGCAGACGAATCTGTCACTTTTATTACCATAAAGAGAACGCACAAAAGTGTTTATTGAGAATCGAAACATGCAACTCAATTTGTTTTCAGAACAGATCACAATATTTAATCACTTCAACTTTACTTAATTTGATTGTGGTTACCATAGTTACAATCTAAGACAAGTTTAGCCTTTTCTTTATATTTGAACTTCAGTTGGTTTGCAATTACATCTCAGTCAAATAACCAATTATTCTTGATGTTTTTACGCTTAGCCAATAAAAGATTACACCAAACCTGAACATTATTTGTGGTGTCATTGGTTTTAACAGGCCCCGGGCCCCTGAGCCCCAAAGGCCTTGCTTTGGCCCTAGTTACAGTTATTCTCATTATTAGTCAGAAACACATTTTTAATCAACACACACAATCTGTTAATGCTCTTTCAGATTAAAACTTGTGTACCAACATAATCGTTTTAGCAAATTTTGCAGAAACTCCCCTAAACGCCCTCTATTGCAAATGCAAAACCAAATTCAGTAAAATAAACCGAAACAGACTCCCCGCTTAAAGAATCCCACCTGCTTAATGTTATTTAATCTACTTTCTTGGTAGAAACTGAGAGACAAAGTGTCAGCTAACGGCTTCATGTCAGCAGATTAGCTGGGCTTGTTGAGACAACCAGCGGGTCAGGTGACCCCAGGGAGAGATTAGCGGACAAACCTTCAAACCAACATCAAAACCACCGGCGTGGCCGTCAATGCGGCGCTAACACGGTTAACCTTGTGCAAGTTGCTGCTAGCGCGATTAGCTTAACTTTATAGGCTTTAAGGTCGATTTAAACGGGCAGACTAAACGGATTAAACGTTTCTTTGTTTGTTTGTTTTTTAACTTACCGAACCAGGGCGTCGGTCGTCAAGGCTGACGCCGCCAACACGAACAGGACCAGGATCCTCATGGCGCCAGAACCGGGACCAGCAGAACCACAATGACCGAGCAATTTGTGCTTGTTGTCGACAAACAGCCGACTTTTATCAGCTGACCCAGTCAGCGTCACGTGCCTCCGAAACGGCACGGCGGTGACGTCACTAACGGTTCTTCCTCTTTTTTTTAACTTCCTGTTGTAAGCTAGGAAATAAAAACCAGGGAAAAAGCCAACAGGAAGGCTTGATGTGATTTAGAATATAACATAATCGAACTAACAAATAGGATCACAAATTAATCCTGTTTTTATTTTGTTTGTCAACAAAATTAGCGAAAATGCAGGCACAAAATAAAAATGCAGTTTTGCCAAGTTTGACTAACTTTGTCTTTCTATTAAGCCTTTCAGACTGAAAACAATCACTATATGTCACAAAATGTTGCTTAGGTAAAACTCAAATACTTGATGAATTTAAAGAATCAGCTATATATGGGAAAGCATGGTAAAAAATAATTTACCTACAGAAGACATTAAATATTATATCTGACTTTTTTGCTGCAAATTCCTCCAGTGAAGAAATATCAACAATATGGAAAATTATATGCACACGTAGAAAAAGATAGGCATGCATTAGACAAAGCAGCAATTATTCTATATTTTCCATTTATTTATTTAAACATATCATATTTAAACATAAGATTATCTTTTCAAGATAAAAAGAGCTGCAGAATTAGGTTTATGATCAAGAATTATCCAGGCTAGACAAAGTTAACTTTATGTTTTATCCATTAAGGTTTTGTCTGTTTTACTGTTGAATCATTTTCTGGTGCATTTTCATAGTAAAATGAGCAAAAAGGTTGTTTGACACAAAAAAATTAATTCTTGATCTACCTTTTCTATTTTAAACATTTTATCTCAAGCCCTTTGGGATGTAAATCATTCACCAGCGCTGCTGAAGCTGCAGTTTTTCAGAGTGAAGCCGTTGCCTTGTAATGCTGAGGACTGAACAGCGAGTGGCTGCCTCGCCCTACAGATGCATGTCACTGTGTGCTGCCAAAATCAATAGTTTATGTTTTACAGGTTCTTTCTGTAATATTAAAAAGACACCCAGGTATTTAAAAGAATAATAGCTGCTGTCTCAGTCAGCGGTTAGGCAACATCCAGCCATCCGTCGCCTGAATCTGCTGGAGTTGTGTTTTAATGCAACAGTATCAGTGAAAATGCAACAAACTTCAGTGAAACTCAAAGCAAAGCATAATTGTAGATGTAGAAGAAGGAGCTCTATTTGAATGAGACTGTTTACAAAATGCTATGTGTTAAATGCTTAGCTGTAGCTAAATAATTAGCTAGATGTTCACTATATATTTAGCTAAATATTTGCACATTTAGCTTAATATTTCAGTGTAACAGCTGGAGCTAACTGGTAGCTAACTGGTAGCTAAGTATTTAAATCTTTAGCTTAACGTTTCAGTGTTATAGTTGTAGCTAGATGATTAGCTAACACATGTTTATCTAAGATAAGCAAATCTAAATTTATTTAGATTTGATAAACAGATTTTAGACAAACTTTTGTTTAACAAAAACTTAGCTCAATGTTAAACATTAGCTAAATATTAGCTTAACATTTCAGTGTTATAGCTGTAGCTATTTAGCTACATAAACACTGAAACAATTTGCAAAGCATGAGACGTCTTATCTAAATGAGATGTTCTCCTGAAGCTGGTTTTAATAAACTGTCCTACTGGATCAACAGGGCAACAGTCGGAAAGCAAAAGAACAAACTGTAAAAAGTGATTCTTCAAGAGGTCTGACACAGTGTGACACTGACTTGCATTTGTTTTCTGTCATAATGAAAGCTTTACACAGCAACATGAGACCACAGAATTGCACAAAAGCACCAATCATGTGAACCCAAACTGCACTCAGAGCAGTAAAAGTGTTGACTTGACAGGTTTGGAAAATCATGAGAACATTAAACAGACACAAAAAAAGGAACATGAATCACAAGCCAGAGCTGAGAATCGAGAATGTGATTCACATTAGGAACACAGAGCGAGTTTTCAGCTGATTAATAGATGTTTTCACCAAATTACTGAGTCCCTCCACTGGCCTGATCAATAAACTCAGCAAAGACAGTTTGAGTCTCGCTGGAGGAAGGAAATGAATTATTTCACAGTAATATTTGGTCTCACAGAATAGATTTTGTTTAATTTGGTCAAACTTTGGGAAGATGTTTAGTCAGTATGAGGTAACGAAGGCACCTTCAGCAGAGCAGCGGCTGCTGTGCTTTAAATTAGGAGAAACGTCAGCACTGCAAACCACAACAATGTTTCAAACCAGACTTTTACTCTGAAGGACAAGCAGTCCATCACAATACAAGCAGCATTAAACAGATCAATTAACCGATTTTTGACCTTTAAAATATTTGAAATTTTCATTCTCTTTGGTTCTCTTCTTCTTTCCTCCCAGCTGCATCTACTCACCTTTGATTAGCTCTTCTGGTCCCATTTGTCATTTCCAGGGACAGTCAGTAAATTTAAGTTGTGCGGTTCTCATTTCCCTCCTTGGCTTTATGGTTAGATGTTTTAATTGTAGTTTTATCTCCTAAATGCTGTGTTTTATGATGACCTTTAACTCCAGTCTGCATTTTGATCTCACCAGAAACTTAACCAAACTCAACACATATGGTCAACTAAAACAGATCCACGGTTCCCTAGAAATATTTTTAAATATGACCAGAATTTCACAATAATGTTCTTACATTTCTAGTGATAAAAGTAAATTTTCTGCACATGTATCTATTTTCACCCAGACCACTGATCAGGCGTCCAGCAGATAGCTGGGGCCAAAACTTTAATTAATCCAACAAGACATATTCAAAAGTGTTACTTTTGATTAATTAATCAAATAAGTAAATTTTTCAGAGCGGCCTTAATACATACTGTTATCATGAATAGATAAAGTTTTACAATGAAATAAGTGAACAAATAAACCAAATGGATAGTTGCTTGCTGGTTTATTGATGACTCAAACCAGAAAAAGACTCTTTTTGAACGAGTTTAGTATAAACCAGAATTAATTTGCTGTATCCTATTGTTTATAACATGTTTTTTCATCATAATGAGATACCATTTACAACTTAAAATCAATAAATCCCTCTGATCACGCTGGAGGAAGTTCAAGTTAAATGATTTCCTGTTTTGTCAACGTGACGTTATTAAATGTTTACTTGCAGGTTTTTAGATTAGAAACACAGCAACTCTGCAGGCATCCCTCTGACTCGTTTCATTTGATACAACAAGCACAGAAGTGGAAATAAATGAACCTTTTAGAGATGAATGAGCCCTGAGGAGGAGAGGGAACCGTGCAAAGATGCTGATTTTCCAAGGATGCAACATTACGGGTTTGAACGTTTGATGAAAGAAAACAAGCAGCGGAGAATCGCCTCATGATTGATTCAGTGTACATTCAGAAAACCCTCAAATCTGACTGCATCTTTTCAGCAAAGCCTCGTTTACTGGTAAATACTGACTGCAAGTCCCTGAAAAGTACAAAAAGTTCCTGCTTAAGTGTTTTTGATGAGTTGGAAAAAATCTGGTGGAGATAAAAGAACAAATAGATGAGAAAAGACAAGACTTTCACAGGATGACACATCCAGCAGAGGGTTTAGACGGAGAAAACGACATGTTTGTCTGACAGTAGAGGTCCAAGTGTTTCTCTGAGGTGTGGGTCAGAATCCAAAGTGGGTATCACTCATCTTCACCTTCAGACTCCTGCTGAAGAGTCACAGCAGGAGGTCGGCACTTCTAATCACCGGCGCTTTGAGGCCCAAGTGTTCTGAGAAACAACAAACCCAAAATGACTGCTTCCTCCGCATTGACGACTTCTCTAAACGGATTTATCTTATTTTAATTATCTGATGTGAGGAGTTCTGAGTAGTCAGTTTTGATGAAAGGGAATGATTTTATGCTTTCATTTAAGTTTCTACTGCTTCTAAAAAACCAAGCATTTAAATAAAACCACTCAGCCATTTATCAGGAGTAATTTAATGGTTTTTTGATGTTTGAAAAACGAGCCTTTTCAAAAACCTTCCAGTTTTTAAGTCACATTCAACAGGCACTGCATTGCTACCTTAGCAACCCTAATGAAGAAATGGTCTTTTTCAAAAATGTTCAGAATGTAATGTAACAAATCAGCAGGTTCCAGTCGTTACCTAGCAACTGGAGCCAAACCCAGCCTGTTACCTAGCAACCCAAGTTGAGCTCCAGCACATTTGGCCAGCTAGTTTTACTGCTGTATGCCCGCTGGAAAACATTCTGGTTGCTTTACTATCTAGAAATAACTTGCTGCATTCTTGGTAGTTGTACAGGAGGCTCCACTAATGCCTTTCAAAGATGTATAGTTGTATAATTGCGCTTCTGTTTGCATCCCTTTTTTAGGGGAGATTTAAAGTGACAGAGACTCTAAAACAGTCCAATAAAAAAAGGACGGAATGGGCAGAACTGCAGACTAAAATCACATTAACTAAGAAAGACTTTGTGCAAAAATGTGCTGAACACGTTTTGCATCACGCAGAGAGCTATGCTAGCCTGTTCAAGGAAGCACAACAGGCCACCCTTCAAAGACATGGATGAATCTTCATGGAGAAGTCAAGCCATCAGAGATTCTTTCCCAACAAACTGGTTCCAGTGCTAAACCAGATCGCGCTTTTTGCCACCTTTTTCTGTTTCTACAGCTGCAAACACACAACCAGCAGAAGACAGAAAATGGTTATAAGTCACTGAGACAAAATGTAAGAGCAATGTTTCAATCTAGTTAGTAATTTTCTTAAGCTCTTATTCAAATTCCCCAAAAACAAACACAGAGGCTCAACTGTTATAGCAACTCTCTCATCTAATTTTGTATATTTATACAAGTTTTAACAGCCATATTGCGAGAATAAAGATGTAATATAACTTTATTCTGATCACATTTTGACTTTATACTTGTAATTTTATTTTAGCTTTTCACGAAGTATTTGTCTTTTTATAACTCAGCTTTATAAGTTTATGCAGAGACTTTCCTGCACCCAAATCAGCCGTTACTTAGTTTATTAAACTAAATAAAGAACAGATGACTCGCAGAATATATTTTGTTCAGTAAAGCCTAAAACACTTTAAAAACTAGATGCATTTTCTTTAATACAGCAAATTTGCAAAATCATTTTTAAGTGTTGGACCTTTAATAAATAACATCCATTTTCATCAAAAAATAAAATACAATCAGACGACTTTCTTGCCTTGATTTTATTTTATTTCATTTTGTGACAAAAAGTTTGAACAAAACCCAAGCTTGTTAAATATCCAGCCTCCAGTGGATCTGCCCTCATCCACTCTCTGTATTAGTCTGCAGTTTAAATGTGTGACGCGTTTCGCTGAATGAGTTTGGCTGGAAGGCTGCTCACCGGATTGATCTGCACAGAAACAGAGTCATTTCAAATTAAAGCCTCATTATAATCAGAACAATGGAAGGAGAGGTTGGGATGATTAAAAACCATCAGCACAGACTCTTTATGGAGCTACAGATTGCTGACGTCCTCTCCGCGCTGCTACCTATAAAATCCAATCACAAACCCGAAAAATTACAGCAAATCACTTCCTGACAAACAGTTTATAGAGATTTAACTCCCCGATTAGCTGGTCGGTGATCAGAAAAGTGTTAAATCGATTGTTGAGTAATGTAGAACGTTTTGGTATTTTTATGTTTTGATGAAGTGGCCTAGTCAAAGGCCACTTCAGGACAAAACAGGACAAAACAGGACAAAGCCAAATCCTGATGTGCAATCTAACTGATCGACAGACTCAAGTATATTTACACAATTCATTTTGTACGTTACATATTTTCAATTGTCACTATTTTCAAATCTTGTGGAATGGAGTGAATATTTGTGCAATCAATTATTTTATGTTATATATTTTCATTTAATTGACATTATTAAGCAGAAATTGATTTTCACTTTGACTAAACAATTTCATTGTACATTTTTGTCAAAAAGTAAAATTTTCTTGACTAAATACTACAGCTACTGGAGAAATTATGTATATTTTATTGTAAATTGTAGTGAAAGAAAACACATTTTGTTGAGTAAATACAAAAAGTACTAACTGGAAAGGGTTGGATATTTATGCAATCAATTAATTTATTTAATTGTCATTGTTAGTCAAGAACCAGTTATTATTTTGACACTAAAAGATTTTATTGTGAAATGTCATCAGATTTCCTTTGAAAACACAATAAAATGGGTAAAATGGTTAAAATGGGTAAAATGGGTAATGGGCATCGTGGGACAGTTAAGTTATGAATTAATTGTGATTTATCCCGTTTCTGTTTCTGCAGCTTTACAATCGACCGAAACCAGTGTGACAGCATGAAGTAGGTCCCTGTAAAGAAATTTAAGAAACAGATGAGGAAGAATAAAATAGGCAAAAATAATGAGTGTGGAAGCAAAAACACTGATGGTTTTATTAAGGATGAAAAAATCCCTCCATGCCAGCCGGTATGAAAAAAGTCAGCTAAAAGTCCAGCCAGCATGTCTGCGTGACGGACGGCGACCCGTCGGCGGTCCTTCCTGCTCGTTTCATCATTTCATCATTTCATCATTTCATCTTTGAAGTTGGCGAAGGCTTTGTTCTCGTTTTGTGTCTTTGAAATGAAGACGCTTTTATTGGCACGTGTTCAACGACCATGAAGGCCCAGAATCCAGAATCAGGCCAAAACAGGCCAAAACAGGCCAAATCAGGACAAAACAGGCCAGCAACCGTGAATTTTCTGCAACTTCAAATACGTCTGTGCGCTGAAAACACAGAAACAACCAGCAGATTAATAGAAGCTTTTAATTTGAAATGTTTAAACAACCATCCAAACTAGAAGTTTATAAATAAATTAAAAATAAAGTGAGATGTTTTGTAATTGTGAAATACAGAAAAATACAAAATTCTTCAACTTTAACTTCAGTTATAATCCTAAATCCACAAATACTTTCACAAAAACAGTTGCGCCACGAAATTACTTTACAGAATAAACTTCTGTTTTCTTAACACAAAATCAGACCAAACTGCATCGGAACAAGTTGGCTTGTTGAATTCACTCAGCTTTGTTATATTTGATCAAATAAATCATTTTTTTGACTGATCTGCGTAGTAACTAGTTACATTTACTCAATTTACTTTTACTTGAGTAACTTTCAGGAGTATTTTTACGACTGCAGTATTTCTACTCTTTCTGCTGTTTTTCTCAAAGTTTCAATCTGATTTTAAGCATTTTTTTCTTTTGCCTTTTTTTTTCTGACTTATGTAAATTATTGTCATTTTGGTTCTTAAAATACCAAAATTTCCACATAACTGCATTTTTATCCATCTGATGATGTAATTTTTAGATATTAAATGGTTGATAATTTGATCAGTTATTCAGTACTTGATTAAACTTTTTCCTGCTGAGATTCAAACCCAAAACCTTCTTCCTGCAGTGCCGACAAACTTCAGAAAAACTTTTTTATTCCAGATATAAGAAGGCAGCGAGGAAGACGGCGCCACAGAATCACTGAACAAATATAAAGAACCATGAGAAAGCAGAGCAGCCGCTTTGAGACGTGTGGCAGTAAAAACACAGGCTTGTTTACATGCAGACACTCCTGCACACAGAAAGGAGGTCTCTAAAAACACACATCCTGTTTCCATGGAGACTAAATGAATTCAAAACTAGTTAGATACCAAACAAGTAAATTTTTTAGCTCTAAAAGCAAAGATGAACAGTCACGGATGTTAATGAGTGCGACAATTAAAGTGGGTTTTGAGTGGATATGCTGTGTGTTTGGGATCCTGTCATGTAGTTTTAGAGGAGACAGGCTTCGTTCTCCCGGGAATTAAAGTTCGAGCCGCATCACGTTCACCGTGTGTCGCTTGATGTGCCACGTGAAGAGGAAAATTAGGTCCCAGATGCAAAGCAACTCGAAATAGATGAGGAACAACTTACTGTAGAAATAAAAGCATTTAGAGCAACGGTGAAATATGAAGATAACAGAAAAATAGGAGCAGACTTCAAACAAAATCTGAGCAAAACTAATGAATGCTTGGCAGGAAAACGGATTCCTATCACATTTTATCCCCAGATTATCAGTCAGGAGCCAGAAAAATGTTTTTCCTAAAATGTAATTAAATCCAGAAATGTTTTCACTCCCAAAGCGCAGCTGGAAAAGATAATAACTGTAACAAGTTCTACTCTTACTGAAGGATTTGGAGAGGTCAGACACTGATGTTGGACAATAACGTCATCGCTCATACTATAACTCATCCCAAACAGGAAACCCTGAGTTTGTAAATCACTTTAAGTCTTTTGAGCTGGTTCTGTTGTTTCTACATTTATTTTGCACATTTTGTGTTGCGTCCTAAGCTGCCTGGAAATCCAACTCATAAATCAATAACACCGATGTCTGGGATGAGTGTATGTAAATTTCTGGCCACACTTTCTTGATAATAGATTCTCATTCTGCGATGCAGGTCTGTTTTTTGTAGATCTATGTTGTTGAAACAACAGACTTCCAGGGCTGAAAAGTTGCCAATCGTCATTGTTTGATCAATAATTAATAAATTAACGGTTTACTCTTTTCATTTCCCACCTTATGTGCTAATAACATTTTCACTCCTGACCTGAAAAACTGACCCAACCTGCTGTTCTTCTTATTTGGCGTCTCCTCCGCAAAAAACCCTTCAAAAGCGTTTACTCCCATTTTCTAACATTGGTGAGTGTGTGGGTGTGTGCGTGTGCGCGTGTGTGTGTGTGTGTGTGTGCGTGTGCGTGTGTGTGTGTGTGTGTGCGTGTGCGTGTGTGTGTGTGCGTGCACTAGTCTGTCTATCTAAAGTGGGACCAACATGTCATTCTAATCGCACAAAGAGGGGACTATGGAACCAACAGGGGACATTTTTTAGGTCCCCTCTTGGTCATGTTCAAAATTATGTTAAAAACATGTTAAAAACATATTAAAAACCATATGGAAAATTTATAAAACTTTTGCTAAGAGGGGACCAAGTGTGTGTTGGTGTGTGCAGTAGATGTTCAACAGCGCCCCAGCAGGTTGGGAGAGGAATTGCAACGACCCAGATAACACACGACGCTTTTCGCACACAGTACTTAACAATACAAAGGAGCCTAAAGTACCGTTTCACACTGTAGAGTCTCAGGTCACCTTTCACCCAGGGCAACCACCCACTTTAGGGCTTTGGACTCAGGTCCACTTGCCTGTTTTGGGACCTGACCAGAATCCCTCAGTGTTACTAGCTTGAGAAATAATTAGATTTGGTTTAGTATGAAACAAGCTTTAATGCTGAAAACTGATTAAATGTCACAAGTCAAATAAATGGAACAGAAACAGAGTGACATTCATCGTCCAGCACTGAGCTCCACTCAGCTCACTTTAGGGCTGACACCAAGTGAAGCACAGATTGTCGAGCAAGTACATATTTTATTTTTCTCATTCTGTAGCATTCCTGAACAGCAGTGTAATCAGTCCCATTTTGTTTATGTACCAGTCTTTAGATAGGATGGAGCGACATCCACACTCCAGATAAAGAAGAAAATTACATTTTATTAAATGTCTTAATTCTGAATGAAGTAGACAGACAGACAGACAGACAGACAGATATCTGTGTTTCCATCAGATGAGCCCATGTCAAAGCAACAGCAAGGGTCCACTGTTGGCTGGTGCAGAACGACACAAGTCCCCAGATGGATTGGACGGAACGACATACACACTCCGGATAAAGAACCAAATTACCTTTTGTCACCAATGAAATTATTACTGTGTGTGCAGAATCAGGATCACAAGCATTAAAAACACTGGTCCAAGCTTTAATTTCAATGCTTACACCAAGATGGAGCAGAGTCCTTTCATTCAGCATCTTACTTGTTATCTCAACATGCAGAGGTGCAGATTTGTGTACATAATTAACCAA